>PVHP010034301.1:0-19156 GCA_004024765.1 Zapus hudsonius
GAAGGAAGGAAGGAAGGAAGGAAGGAAGGAAGATGGGCACATGAAGGCTTGTTGCCACTGCAAATGCATGCACCATGTTGTGCATCTTGCTTTACTTGGGTACTGGGGAATCGAACCCAGGCCATGAGTCTTTATAAGCAAGTGCTTTGAACTGCTGAGTCATCTCTCCAGCCCAAACATTGCTTTTTAGATAGTATTCTTCAAGTGTTGACTTGGGACAAAATTAAGAGAAAACTAAGTATATATGGGGACACCTAAGGCATTTGCCAGGGAAATTCAGTAAACTTACTTATTCAAGTCCTACTAGGGAACGTAACAGATCTCAGACCAAGGAGCTCTCAGGCCAGTATATAGTTTTGCTTTAGTCCAGCTTGTGAAAAGGGGAGTTGATCCTTTACAGCAAATGTCTACAGGGTCCTCTAGACCAGTACTGATCAACATAAATAGAATGTGAGCCACATGTGTAAGTTTAAAATCTTGTCACATTAGAACAAGAAAAATAAAAACAATTTTAATTTTCATTAATCCAATATATGCAAAATACTAATTTACTAGTATCATGTATGAAAATTAATGAGATACTATCTTGCTTACCTTTTTCAGGTTAAGCCTGATATGTGGTGTGCATATTACCTTGGGGTCACATCTCAACCTAGACTGGCCATGTGCTGAGAGTTAAATAGACACCTACATCAAGTGGTTCAAGTTCCACCCTAGTGTGGATCTAGAGAGAATCTGTAGAATTAATGACAAAGCGTCAACAGGTTATGCATTCCTGACATCAAAGTCTCTGTTATGAGGTGACCAGAAGAAAGAGAATAGAAAAGACCAGCATAGTTCTTCCTCAGTTCTGGAAAGAATCTAGGAATTCTTACAACTGTGCCAATATAACTGTTTATAACAACCCCCGCTCTGTCACTTTATCTCAATGTGCCCTACAAATAAATTCTCCATTGTCATATTTGCAGAAAATATTATCTTAGTGCTTCTCTTGCTATTTGTGCATCTTTCCTGTCATTTGACATTCCTTACATCCCCAGTGCTTTGTTCCTATATCCAATGGATGAAATTCAAGTTTAAATTCAAGTCAGATCAGCTCTACCTTACAATTAAATCAGGAGCTATATCTCAACATGTCTTTCAAAAGCACACCATCACCCATTGAGAACCTATGTGCTAAATACATGCCAGGAGTTCACTGATCCAGCCCACAGGGGGTGATGCTAGTGCCTTCATCGCATGCTCTCCACTGGTGCTGGAAGAAGAGGATGTCTGTGCAAGTCACTGGCTAGCCCTAGCCTACACCATTCTCCAGACTTTTCTTGGCTTTGTTTGCATAACAACAGCCAATGTCCTTTTATTCCTAAAAGGTCCACCCAAATGCTGAATTCTGAACACCAGTTCCTGCTGGATCTCCCAGAAAAAAAAAAAACCTTTTCTCCAACCTAAGACCCAGATAAAGAAATTCACTGGGTATCACCCACATTACATAATCTTCCCACACAGGTGTCATTTCCATATCCAACAATCATTATAAATGCAAATTAGAGGTCACCCCTGATAATACTGGCCCTGCCATTCCATTCATAGGGCACTCTGCTCCCCAAAGTCATTAGAGCAAACGTTTCAATTGCTTTTGGACTCTGTCTACACACACATTTCTCTGCAGGGACTTCTCCTATTCCAGCTTCTGCTCCCCTAACATATCTCAACTTAGAAGAGGGCTCTCTCTCTGCCTGCCTCTGAAATTACTACCCAAAACTCTTCTACAACTTGATCAGTCCCTTCCTTCTGGAACATCAAGAGCCCCCACTACTTGGAACCATAACCTCTGCTTTGCGCACAACTGAGAAAAGCTCAGCGGTTTCCATCTGAAGTCATAAGCAATAGATACCTTCTGATAGGACAAAAAGTTCAGTTTTTCAAGAGCCTCAACATATTGAGGAAACCCTTGTTAAACAACTGTAAATTGGAAGGACAAGCTGACTAGAAATGTCAAGAACATCTTCCTTCAGCACAACTCTTTCATTTTGACTGAATCTTGGAAGACAGCCCCTCCCTGCGGTCTATACCATACCATGCTTATGAAAAATATATCTCCTGGCACATACCTATAACCCAACAGCATCAGGAATTGAAGGTCATCCCTAGCTACATAGTTGAGTTTGAGGCCAGCCTGGGCATGAGACTTGGTCTTTAAAGAGAGAGAGGGAGAAAATCAGAGATACAGACAGGAAAGAATGCTATATACATCAGAAATGTGGTCAAGATACTTATCTAAAACATATTCTTTTCTTTCAAAACAGTCAATTCCTCCTCCCAGATAATTTTCTTATATTTTTAAAATATTTTATTTATTTATTTGCAAGCAATCAGAGACAGAGAAAATGGGTAGGACAGGGCCTCCAGCTGTTGCCAACGAGCTCCAGATGCATGCATCACTTTGTGCATCTGGCTTTACATGGGTACTGGAGAATCTAACCCAGTTCATCAGGCTTTTCAGGCAAACAACTTAACTACTGAGCCATCTCTCTAGCCTCTAAGATGGTTTTCTACACATAGCCCATCAAGCTAAAGCAAGCTGTCCAAGACTGTATTGGGAGAGGTTCTCCAGAGAAATAGAACCCATAGGAGATCTACATGTGTCTGTGTGTCTGTGTGGGGGGGAGGGAGGGAGGGAGATAGAGAGAGGGTCTTTTAAGAATGGCTTACATACTTATGGAGACCAAGACATCCCACAACCTTCCTACTGCAAGCCTATGAGTCTAAGTCACAGTGGTGTGATTTTATCCAATCCAGAGGCCTGAGAATCAGGAAGAGATGGTATAAATCTCAGTCTGGATGAGAAAGCCCAAGAATCAAGAGCAATGAAGTCCAAGGACAGGAGAAAACAAGTGCCCCAGGGCTCAAGTAGACAGAAAATTTACCTTTCCTCAACCTTTCTTTTCAGGCCATCGGTGGATTGTGGATGGTGCCCACTTATGACAGTCAGAATGTGATGGTTCAGGCAACTCCATAGACACTTGCTCCTTGAGTGGGAGGTGTCTAGCTAGAACTAAAACCTAGGTGCTAAAACTGATTGGTCAGATATAGACCAGTCGGCTGTCTCTGACTCACCTGGGGAAACTTAAAATTAATTTCCCTAGGACAAAGACTCCTTCTTCTTCCACAAGGAGTCCTAGGAGAAGGACGTCTGACTCTCTAGGGACCGGTAAGGTCTCAATCTCTCTCTCACCCCCAGTCCCTCACCACAGCCTGGGGAGGGGTTGGATTTCTCTTCCACCTCATCTTTCCCCTTTCTACTTGTTTAGCTGAACATCATAAATTCTGTTAAAACTCTCCATGCCTTCTCCTCACTTGGTGACTAGGCTGCTCCCCTAGCCCATTCTCCCTTCCCTTAAACTGACTCTAATCTAGAATAAACGTGTGTGATTAAAAAAAAATGCTTTCTGTCAGAAGATGTCCAATTCTTTGGCATTTCAAGACAGGAACTCAGGGGGAAGTGCAGCGGTGAAGCCCCCGTTGTGCACAATTCCCGTTATAAGATACAGTTGGAACTCAGCATACATATTCAAATGCTGATCACCTTCTGGAACACCCTCACCAGCACACTGAGAAATGAAGCTTTACCAGTTATGTGGACTCCTCTAGGACCAGTCAAGGTGACCCACACAGCTAACCATTCCAGAGACCCTGCTCTTCAAAGAGTCTGAACTGAACATGATCTCCAGGTCATTCATGCCCAACTGCAAGACACATGGGATTTTGGAACTAATCAGGCAGTTGATACAAACAGCAGTTTTTCATTTAACCCTCATTATGCTCGGAATTGTAGGTTTTTGTTTTTAAGCATATTATTACTTGCCCAAAAGTGGATTAATACTAAGTTTCCAGAGAAAAACCAACTGCCTTTGTGTGGTCCTAGAGTCCTGCTGTCCCTTCATTTAGTGAAGTAAAAGTTTAGACTGTGTCCTCCCTGGTTATAGCACAACAAAAGAATGCCCTCCAGAAGACATTCACAAAGATAACACACAAGACAACTGCTAACAAACAAGCAGAAGAAAACTTCTCAGAACAGTAAGCCCAACGTATTTTCCTTTATGATCCCTGAAAATTCTGTAGTATGACTTGTGGGACACACAGTTTCATCAAATCACAGTATCAATGTGAATTAAAATTAGGAAATTAGAAAATAAAAGCTTTCTAACAGTTTCACAGAAAAAAATGTTCCATTACACTTTTACCCAAGTTTACTCTTCAACCATGTTTTGGCTAGAAAGTAGATTTATACTATATAAATACTTTAATAGAAGTGTCTATATCGTGACTAGACAGAGTGACTCATTTTGTAGTACTTTATCAGAAACAACACTCTTTGTGTTGTTGTGCCAACCAATAAGCGAGAATGACATATTTTATAGTGTGAAAATTTGCATGTTTCGTCACCATCCAACTCTAGGCTGACGTTTCTTTACATACTCAGTAAAAGTGTGAAAAAGCAACAAATTAATAATGAGTCCACATAAAAAGCATAATATCTTTCACTTGTAAAAAGAAGTTCATGGGCTGGAGAGATGGTTCAGCAGTTTGAAGAGCTTGTCAGCAAAACCTAGTGGCCTGGGTTTGATCTCCTCCCTCCCTCTCTCTCTCTCTCTCTCTCTCTCTCTCTCTCTCTCTCTCTCTCTCTCTCTCTCCCCAAATAAATAACTAAATAAATAAATAAACATTAAAATCTAACTTTCATAAGAAGGATAGCAGCGTATCTCTACATTTGGACTATTATATACTCTATAGTTTTAGAATTCTATTTTTATGACAGACCAACTCCATCCATCATTTTGAAAATGTGCACGCATGTACATATGTGGTGCTGAGGAAGAAACATGGGACTCGTCGTGCTAGACAAGTGCTCTTCCACTCAGCTGTGCTTCTCAGTCTGCACCCACTCTTCAGAGAAAAGAAAGTAGAGAAGATGCAGGTATCTGAAAGGCCTCTCTTGCAATCCCAACATTTACCACTTTTCATGCCCTGCCCTTAGCAGACACCAACCTCACACCTGAAGCTGTCTAGTGCTTGTAGTCCTCTGCATAGGAGTGCTGAGACCCAAGACCTGTGCTCAATCATGTTCAAGGAAAGGGCAACAATGTTCTCGGGAGCCCACAACCAGAAAGACTGGAGTTGGTGTAAACAACAACAGCATTCCTATATTTCTAGAGGATCATTCCAACACTTTCCCTTCACTGTTTCCCAGAGGTCCCCAGAGGAATTGAGCCCTAGCTGAACACAGTAATAGTCTCTTGCTTCAGCTGGAACAAAGATTCATGCAGGGCTCTGGGAGCTGCAGAGCCTCCTTCTGGGGAACAGCACTAGTTACAAGAGTCACTATTCCTTTGCTGACACCCAGGTTGAGTCCTCTGTTGGAAACATGATCCCTCTTTGAACTGTTCTAACCATGAACTTGGGGTAGCATTAAACACTGCTCCTAAAAGCCCTCTGGACAACAAATCCTTGCACCTCTCAGTGGCTTCCCCTGGGCACTAAAGTCCACAGTGGGGGCCAGCCCTTATAATCAGGACCAACTAGCACGCAGGCCCCAATGTTATTAAAAGTGCCATGTGAAGTAAAGGGTCCTTTGTCATTAAGAATTTCAACCAGCCTCAGGGCCCTTCTGAGTCCAAGATGTTGAGCAGCAGCGTAGATCGCACACCTATGAAGTTAGTCCTGTCAAGAACTCATCGAGGATAAGCCAACAGAGACCTCCTAAGATTTCATGGTGAGGAGAATGTGGCACAAGACAGTGCTGTTCTATTTAAGGTTATGCCATCATGACACTATATACACCATATAGCACAGAGATGCCTGCAGGCAGCTTTTCAGAGCCTCTCCACTCTCACCACTTTCCAACTTCCCAAACGCCCACATGATCAGTTATGGTGCCCAGCTCCCTGCTGTCTCCTCAATGCTAACATTCTGTGGCTGAAATTACCTTGTTGAGTCCCCACAGTTTAAGCAGGCAGTTACATAACTGGAAGAGACTGGAAGTGTGCTTTTAGATGCTAGAGGATATAAAAGGTCTTAGGAGCCATTTCAAGAAAAACCCACTCAGGTTAATGGCTCCAGGGTTTGGTGAAGGGGCAGCTAAAGCCTGGAAGAATTTGGCAGGAAAAAAAATGAAGAGGAACAGAAAGTCCTGCCCATGACATTAACTAAGCTCCAAGGACTTAGATGTATACTTGAGGACACATGCAGGCTGATCTGTCTGCCCACAGCCATGAGCACAATTTTGGAAATAAGTCCAACTTGAGAAAATGGTTGAGTACCACCCAACCTGTGAGATGCTGGATTCATTCAGCAAGGAGCAGAAAAAATAGTTTACAATTAGTATTGTAGATCCTGATGAGAGAGGCCCAGGATGTGTGTCTCACATGACAGACAACAGAACCTTTGACTTGCCAGGCCATAGGTAGGACTAGACATGAACAAGAATCATTCATTAAAAATAGCAACTCTGAGCTCACCTGAAACCCAGCAAACCACAAACCCTATCTACTGACTATATGAATTTGTGTGGGCTACTGCAATAAAATCCCATAGAAGAGATATTTATAAATAATAGAAATTTCTTTTTTTGTTTTTGTTTTCTTAATAAATATTTATATTTATTTATTGGAGTGAGAGAAAGAGACAGTGAGAGAGAGAATGGGCATACCAGGGCTTCCAGCTACTGCAAACCAACTCCAGACACATGAGCCACCTTGTGCATCTGGCTTTATCTGGGTACTGGGGAACTAAACTCAGGTCCCTCTGCTTTACAGGCATGCACATTAACCACTGAGCAATCTCTCCAGCCCTAGAAATTTATTTCTTACAGTTTTGCAGGCTATATCCAAGCTCAAAGTGCCGAAAGATTTGGCATCTATTAAGGGTCTAGCCTCAACTATGAAATGAGGCTTTGAACATTGTATTAGAAGGGCCAAAAGAATCAGAAATACTTGCTTCATCATCTCTTTTATTAGGTAATGAATCTTATTCATCAGGGCTCTGTCATCGAGACTTAATCACCTCCTAAAGTCTCCTCCATCTCTTAATCCCTTCCCACTGTAATTAAGTTCTAATACATAAATTTTTGAGAGACATTCCTTTTAAATCACAGTACTGATATCTCAGGTGATTTATTTTCCAATACAGATTCCTTTCTAAGGTTTATTCTTGTTTTCAGTCTTGCTAGGAAATACAAATGAAATGACAATCTCCATTTCAAATGTAAGTATTCAGCATAATTGTGTGTCATTTAAAAAATTGCTCTGCTTAGGGCTGGGTAGATGACTCAGCAATTAAGGCACTTATCTGCAATGCCTAACAACAAAGGTTCAATACCCCAGTACCCAAATAAAGTCATATGCACAAAGTGGTACATGCATCTGAAGGTCGTTTGCAGTGGCTAGAGAACCTGGTGCACCCATTCATATATATTCTCTCTCTCTCTCCTTGCTCTTTCTCACTTACTCTCTTTTTGCAAGTAAAGAAAAAAAATAAAACTGTAATCCAAAACAAACCCTTTCCTTCCATAAGCTGACTGGGTCCCAGCAAATAGAAGGCAACTGTTTAATACGGTTATCAGCACAGAACCCGATAACTGAATACTAGTAAAAAGAGATAGGGTCACAAACACAGATGCATGTGCTCCCTTGTCTTTTACTAGGGGATGTCATGTTCTATGTTTGGACTCTTGCCCATAAGCAGGTCATCACTGGACATGTTCTCTCAACCTTGGACATACAATACCATGGGCCAAAATAAACATCTTTTCTAATGTATTCATTCCATGATATTGTGAACAATACAACCACTAGGGATGATAGAATGCAAAGCAATTTAAATTCCCTTTGTCCTCCAATGCTGAAAATACGCCAGAAAGGTGGCATCATTGAAGCAGAAGCCATCACAAAACACTGCATCTATGGGTACCTTCCTGAACAAGGAGCTTTGGGTTTCCATTCTCTGTAAATTACCCAGTGTTATGTTGCTGTAAGCACCATGGACAGTAAGACATGTTTCCATCCTATGAGATGCTACTAAACATCCTACACTATTTAGGGCAGATCCACAACAGAGTGGATCCAAAGTGTTAGCTGTGCTGAGGCCAATAAACCGAAGTTCCTTTGACATCATGAAGTCCTCTTCTCAGTCCCCTCCAGGTTCTTTTCAAGCCACGCCTACACGGGGCCCTGGTATCCTCTGGCTGAGACACCGGATATCCACAGAGTTGACCTTCCAGTTCTTGCACCCACACTCCTGGTCCTTTCCCTGTGTCATTTCCTCCATCATAAGTGTCACCATCTGATATCCTTGTCACTTTGCTTTACATTCTGCCTGCCTCTATCCCGTGGAATGTAACCTACATGGGAAGGGCTTGGAATGATTTATTCATATCATGTGCCTGTCAAGGAGACTCAATAAATATTTAGTGCAATCAATGCATAGCTATATGAATGTTGTCGTCAGGATGTAACTGGATTGTGCCTGAAAGCTTCTGATTTGCATGTGAATGAGTCTATTTAGATTTAGTGCCAGGCATGCATTCATAACCAGTTTCATATGGACAACAGCGAAAACTCTTAAGAATAATTCCCAAATGGACTCCTAGTGCCATCATGGAAAATGTCAGATAGTAAAAGGAAGCTAGAGTAGCCACACTTGAAGACTCTTTCATTAAAGATCCATCCATGGAAGGGGTTAATCTACTGGATGATGTTTGTCGATGAGAGTAATACTTTTCACTCTAAAACTCACTTCTGTATTGTTAGAAAAATACAACTATAACTCTCAAAACATAAAAGATACAAATATTTAATAAGCAAGACCCCTCAAGAAAATGTATTATCCACCTTTTTTTTATTATTCCAGATTCCCTCCAACCAGTAATATTCCATGGGCCTAAGAAATACTTGTTGAGGGCTGGAAAGATGGCTCAGCAGTTAAGGTGCTTGTCTGCAGAGCCTAATGACCTAGGTTCGATTCCCTAGTACCCACATAGAGACAGATGCACAAAGTGGTGCATAAGTCTGAAGTTCATTTGCAGTGGCTAGAGGGCCTTGTGCTCTCTCTCTCTCTCTCTCTCTCTCTCTCTCTCTCTCTCTCTCTCGCACGCGCGCTCTCTCTCTCATCTGTCTCTCTCCCTCTCCTTACAAATAAATAAATAAAGTATATTTTTAAAAGAAATTCTTATTGAACCTGCAGCAATGTCATATAACTAGGTCAAACACAGTAATGAAAAGATGCAGTCCTTGACCTCTGAGGAATATGGAGGCTAAGACAGTCCTGCTATTCTGATCAGAATAACAACAAGAGGGGCTGAAAAGATGGCTTGGTGGTTAAGGCGGTTGACTCCAGAGCCTAAGGACCCAAGTTCAATTCCCCAGTACCCATATATACCAGATGCACAAAGTGGTGCATGCATCTGGAGTTTGTTTGCAGTGGATGGAGGCCCTGGTGCACCAATTCTCCCTCCTCCCTTTCTCTCTCTCTCTCTCTCTCTCTCTCTCTCTCTCTCTCCTTTCTCTCTCTCCTTTCTCTCTCTCTCCTTTTGTACTCTCTGCTTACAAATAAGTAAAAAAGAAGAAAATAATAATAATAGCAAGAATACAGAAAACAAATGGATGTCAATACTAAAGAAGGAATACAAAGGTTGTACCAGCAAAGTGGGAGCAGTGGAACAGGGGTCGCACTGGTGCTTCTTGAAGCGGGAACATGGGAAGAGCATGGCTGTGGTGTGCTGAGTGGCAAGTCTTCCAACTTGCCTGGAACAAGGGTGACAGGAGAGAAATGGAAAGAAGTAAGTAAAAGAGTCACCACAGCCAGGTGGAGTGCAAACATCTGAGACCCTAAGGCACGTGGTTCAGCTTTGAGCCCAAAGGAGTAGAGATGGTTTTCTCTCCAGGGCTTCCTGCTCCTCACCAAGCAGGCAGATCAGCCCAGAAAAATTAAAAAAAAAAGAACAGACTTCAATAAACAGGCTGGGAATAGAAGTATTAACTACCTAACTGTAACTAGAAAGGGAAAAGAGACTGGCCTGGGACAAGAAGTCTCTGGCCCCCGTCACCTGTGAGAAACAGGAGAGAGGTGATGGCTTCCTTGTCATGGGACAAAGTGCCTAAGCTTTCCCACACTCAGAGGGCACAAAAATGAGCAGATGTGAAAGCCAGAAAAGGGAATTCAATGGATGCCATGACCTCAGAGACTATTCAAGCCATTTCATAACATTACAATGCCAGGGTTTTCAGAGTTTATCAGCTGGTTTCAGAGAATAAGAATCAATGGTACATGATTATTTTTTTCCACAACTGTGAGTGACCCTTTCCTGAAAAGAGTCTCACCCCAATTAAAATCCTCTAAAAATCAGATGAAAGTTTCTGGACTAATTTGGCAGAGGTTAATCTGTCATTTACAGAACAAAACAATCAAAACGGGTTATGACAAACAAGCTTTTTTTAAACTTTCTTTTCACTCTTACCTCATAAATGGACATGTAAAACGTGAAATCTGAATCCAAAATATTATGAAATGGCTTTAAAATATGTTAAATCTGTTTTTTAAAAGCAGGCGTGTGTGTCAAGGGACAGTAAGGGCCTTACTTTCCTATTAGAATTCACTTGCTCAGCAGACATTTATTAAGTGCTTCTTTTGCATCAGGCACTCTTAGGAGCTCAGGACATATAGTAAATAAAACAAACCTGTGCTACACCACACTAACAGTCTAAAGAGAGGGGAGAGGAAATTTTAAGTACAATGAAAATTTTAAATATGATGAAATTATATGCTAATATGAAAGATGTTAAATGATATAAAAAATAAGAAGATAGGGCAAGGAAGTTATAAGGCTACATTTGTAATTAAATACTTAAGGAGATGAGGGGATTAACCATGCCCAGAAGGACAGCAAGGGAGAAGAAAGTGTGGAGACAGAAACCCTGAGGTGAGTGCATACATGCTCAATAAATGGGAAGGCAGGCAGCGTGACTGGAAGTGAGCAGGCAGAGCTAAGACAAAGCTAGAGAGTCAGTAAAGCAAGGGATGGTACAGGCCTAGGAGACCACTCTAGGGTGTGTGTGGAGGGGGGGCTGAGGATGGAACCCAAGGCCAGGCAAACCTACCAAACCCCACCCCAAGCCTATGAGTGACTCTCAGTGGGAGTGAGATGAAGACCCATAGGAGAGTTCAGGGAACTGTGGGGTGCTGGATAAAAGCTGAAATGAAGAGACCAGATGAAGGACAAGAGAACACAGCTTGAAGTAGCAGCAAGAAATGGTGTGACATTGTGAAGGCAGAGCAGACAGAATTTTTCACCATGTCTTGTGTTGTAGTCAACTTACTCTATTGCTGCAAACAACAGAAAGAAAGAAAGAACCTAAACAAAAGTGGCTTGTGGAGGAATGGGTTTATCTGGATTATAGACTCCAGGGGAGACTCCATCCCCTGAAAAGGGAAGAGGAAATGATGGCATGAGCAAAGGGTGGACATCACCTCCCCCACAGGACTGCAAACAGTGGCAGGAAGGTGTGCCAAACACTGGCAAGGGGAAGCTGGCTTATAACCCCATAAGCCCACCCCCAAAACACAGCTCCAGCGAGGTTGTAAAACCAAACTGCTATCAGCTGAGAATCGATAGTCAGAACACATTCACAAGGGGGACACCTGGATCAAACCATGACACCATGTATGGCTCGTGAGAGAAAATACGATGCAAGAAAGATTCTTGGAATAAGACTGAATGCTATGACTTTGTGAAATTGTATTAAAAATAACAAAAAAAGGTATAGAAAATGTTATCAGTCAGTCAAACACTAGGTTTCTATTCAGCACCTGCTACTTGTGAAGGAACTAATCCCGGTGAGTTGGCCAACAAAGAAACTAAGTCATGGTTGGTAAGTTTCATATAGGTATGGTTATATCCACATAGAAAAACTAGAATGCTTAGCAACCGACAAGCATAAAAATGTATATATATTAACACATGCAATTGTCAACATGCTATATTTATAAATGAAAGCAGAACCGAAGCTGAATGTTATATGTGTACAAGTGATATGCAAAACTGCCTGAGGGAACTCAGATCAGTGGAGTTTTTTTTTCTTTACAAATCATTTTTTATTCCAACTCATAAGTCATTTTTGTATTTTTCTGGTTTTGAAATTTTTTTGTTGTTTCTGTTTTCTTGGAGCAAAATATAATAAGAGCATGACCCTAAAATAGTTTCTTCTAATCCAAATTTTAATTTCAAAACATATGATTTTCTGTTTAAAAAATGAGAGATTGAGAGTGTGCATGTGTGTGTGTGTGTGTGTGTGTGTGTGCATGTGTGTCTGTATGGTTGGTAATAATCATGGCACAGCACGGGTGTAGACCTCAGAGGACAACCTTGGGATGTTGTTTAACTCTATCTTGCTTAAACAGCATCTCTCAGAAGGCCAGCCTACCTGACTGGTGACCTTCTGTATTCTCCTGCTCTGACTGTGCTGTTGGCATATTGGAAGCAGACATGTACAGCTTTACACTTTGCACCGACACTTTAAGTGGGTACTGGGGATTGAACTTGCATTGACAGGTTTTGGAGCAAGAGCTTGTAACTATTGAGTCATCTTCCCGGCTCCAGATTTAAGAACTTTTAAAAGAGGAACTTCACTACTCTACAGTTAGCAAGACTAAGGGTGTATATCATATGTGTGTGATGTATAAATTTTATTTATATTCAATCAATTTAACAAAGAAAAATGGCCATTTCATAAGGTTCAACCTAAGATTTATTGGTGATATATCACAATATTCAATCTGGAATGAAGACAATATTTCTGAATAACACATATGAACAGAATATATTCATTATCACTAAGTCCATTCATCTACAAACAACTTTAAACATCTATACACAATATTTCAAAATATCTTTAAAAACACATTACTCATCACTCTCGAACTACAAACAAGAGGAATTAAAAAGTCTAAAGTAAGTCGAGCATGGTGGCGCACACCTCTAATCCCAGCACTCGGGAGGCAGAGGAAGGAGGATCGCCATGAGTTCAAGGCCACCCTGAGACTACATAGTGAATTCCAGGTCAGCCTGGACTAGAGCTAAACCCTACCTCAAAAAAAAAAAGTCTAAAGTACAGCAGCTTTCTCACCTAAGTAGACATCTCTCTAGCTTCTATTACTGTTCCAAAGCTTAACCTTAAGATCTAACACAATGAGGTTTTTATTCAACCACATAGAATAATTTGCAAGAACATAGTTGGAACGAGGTTATCTTCATGTTAAGGAAAATAACCCAAATTCAAAAACACAAATATTGTAGGCTTTCTCTCAGATGTGGAACTATGGAAACTACATAAAAATTTATATCTATATACCACTATGTCTATGTCTATATCGTCGTAGGGGGACTGCTGTTGGGGAAGAGTGGGGGGCAGGTATGAGATCATAGTAGAAGGGTGAATATGATCAAAATACTTGATTTTCATGTATGAAAATATCATAATGAAATCCATTTTCTTACAGTGAATATATGCTTAGAAAACAATCTAGCAGATCTTTCTTCTCTTACCCATGGCCTTAGAGAGTAATTTCTATCTTTATGTTCACCTCTTTCACAAGGATCTGGTGACCCAAGAAGAGTAAACAGCCCAGCTCTGTACCCATTAAATACCACAGGTACACCTTATGTAACAAACTCTGGAAGCCAGGTTCTCAGCTCTGGGTCAGGCACCTTCTTACCAAGCCTCCCTTACAGAAAAAATAAAAGTCAAGTGTGCTTAGGCAAGTCAGCCTGAGCTAATGGGTAGTTTCCTGCCAAACCAACTGCAAAGACCCATTTTAATTGTGAGAGTCCTGGGTACATGACTGACAGCCTACAGATGAAAAAAGAAAGCTTAGCCCCTGACACAGTTAAGCAAGGGCAAGTGCATGGAACCCAGAAGGGGAATGACTATTTTAAAGACTAAGAAAAAACAACTTTTCGACCACTGCAAAACTACCCCAGCTACTGACCAACTCATATATACAAAATGTAATTTTGTTATTCTCATGGTCTATGCCATGAGTGAGATTCTGTGGGAAATGAACCCCCCAAAATGCTCAAAGACAACTGCTGTTCTCCTCAATGTCCTTAAATCTACTGCTCATTCCACCCTTGTTGCTCCAAGTTAACCCAAGATCTGAAATTAATTCTTAAATCCCTCTAATATTGATGTTAATCTTCTTTCTTCAGCATAAGGAAAAAGAAGGGCCTGGAGAGATGGCTCAGTGGTTAAAGGCACTTGCTTGCAAAGCCTGATGGCATAAGTTTAATTCCTCAGTATCCACATAAAGCCAGATGCACTAGATGGCAAATGTATCTGGAATTCATTTACAGTGGCAAGAGGCCCTGACGACCCAAGACTCACTCTCTCTGTGTCTGCCTTTCCCCCCCCCTCCTCTCTCTCTCTCTCTCTCTCTCTCTCCTCTCTCTCTCTCTCAGATAAATAAATAAAATATTTTTTACTTTGAGATACACTTTGAGTGGTGATCAATCTGACAAGAGAAAATGACACTTGACACCCTGAGTTTCTTTTGGCAGACATACCATGACATCTGCAGTCGGCTTGCACAAATTAGTTAGATTACCACTAGCATCTCTTGAAAAGACTAATAATGCAGGATTGTGGAATGTTAGTGAGGGAGAGCTGCATCTGACCCATTAGTCCAAAGACACACAATGACCCTCCCTCCACAAAAGGCAACCGTTTGGACAACTCTGGCCTCATCTCAAGGCCTAACCTAGGTCAATTATTCAATGCATGGTCAAGCTCTTAATTTTCAGAAAAGTCCTCCAGCAGCAAAATCAGACACAACATATGGGGCCCCCAGCTTCAGAGAGTTACTACCTCCTTGAGCCTCGCCTCAGCATTTGGCAGGCAAGTCCTCGTCTGTAGAACAAGCACAAGGGCATCTGTGCAATTACTGCCCAAGCACTTGATTCTGTTGGAACATGATTTTCCAGGCATCACAGCAACAGATGAGTCACATGGATTCACATTCCAAGCTCTCTCTTAATGAAATAATTCTTTGGACATCTGTAGATATTTTTTCTGCCAAGTTTGCACATCAAGTCCTTGTTGTATAAGCATGAAGATAATCCCCCATTGGAGTGACCTGAACAGCCTGTGAGGCAACAATGAATGCAGTCCATCCCTGAGGTGTGCAAGAATGCTCACCTTTAAGAAATGCTCATGTTACAAAGTTTACTCCACCAACCCACCTAAAGAACAGGATTCTCACTTGATGTCCTGCTCATGAGAAATTGAATTTAGGCAAAAGATCATGCTAAAGAATAGACTTCAACACGTATTCTTCTACAGTGTTCATATATAATCATGTCCTGGTGGGCAGAACTCAAAGAACAGTATCCTCTTCATAATGGAAAACTCCTCCACCAAGGGCTTGAAATCTCCAAATAAGCTATAAGAGCTCATGAAAAATGTCTTCAACAACACTTGAGATCATTCTGGGGAGTAAAACCACAGTGAGACAGACACAGAAGGATTTTTACCAAGATGAATCTTTGAGCCACAGATTGTCAAAACACAGGGTTCTGTTCAGAACATTTATGATGCAGGATGGAACAGGTCAGCATGGAAAGTTCAAAGCATATATATGTGTGTGTGTGCATGTGTGTGTGTGTGTGTGTGTGTGTGTGTGTTTGTGAGTGCGTGCGCGCATGTGCACGTGTGTGAGCACTTGAGGATGTTGGATTCCTAAACAAGGTAGTTGAACCACAACATACCGTGTCTTATGGTGAATGCCACAGGTCCTCATTAGCCAGTGACTCTTCTATGTGTTTCTTATTTTCCAATTCCTGTTACAGAAGTGACTAATTGGGAAGTACAGTGTTAGTCAAGCTGAAAGGAGCCTGATCATCTATTCTAAGCCCAAATTTTATGGAAAAATAAAATGAAGCATTAAGAAAACAAGTCAGCTCCAGTAACATTCTCCTTCCTGACAGTTTTCTGCTGTTCATGAAAGCAAGCATTTATTCAACACTAGATGCTAAGCCCTGGCACATTTAACAACATCTAGTATCACATCTAACTCATCTTCTTCACTGAAAGAATTGGGCAAACCCAAGGCTGGCAGAGTAGCTCAGTGGTGGAGTATGTGCTTAGCATAAACAAAGCCCAAGTCTGACCCCCAAAGTTTAAAAAGAAAAAGGAAAGCTAAGAAAATCTGAAACCACAAACTAGTGACTTTAAGCAACATGCATCTTTTCAGTCCCTGACAGCTCTGATGGTCAGAAATGCAGAGTAGGCCACAAGAAGTCCAGTCAAGATGTTAGCATAGCTGCCTTGCTTTCTGGAGAGGCTAAAGGTTTCCTTGTTGCTCACAGATTCTAGAGGCTGTCCACATTCCTTGGTTCTTGGCCTCTTTCCTTCATCTTCAAAGCCAGCAGTGGTGAGTCAAATCTCTGGATTCTGTTAATTTTTTTTCCTACATCCCCAACTCAATTGCTTTCTCTGTAATTCTTTCCCTTTTTCTCCTAAAGCAATCATTTGAAGTTCTCCACTGTTAAAAACTCCAAGGATCACCTAGATTTTCCTGAATATCAACATCTCCATCTTGAGATCCTCCACCTTCATTGCTTCTGCAAAGACATTTTTGTCTTAAGTAACATTTAGAAATTAGGACCTGGGTGTCTTTAAAAGACCGTTACTCTGCCTACCACACTTGTCCACTCTTCTGACCCATTAAATGGCTCCAAAACCATCTGGTGAACAAGCTAGACTCAAGAGACATCCCTGAATCTATCCTATCTAAACAAGGTAGTTGAACTACAACATACCATGTCTTATGGTACACAGCCACACTAGCTACAGAAAAGACTCCAAATCTCTGAGCTTCTTTCAAGTTTTATGCTCACGGATGGTGATATAATATCAAAATCATCCTTAGTTACCTACCAACTGATGATCTAAATATGTCTTTAATTTTGCCATAAGCCTAGCATTCTTCCAATTCTTATAATGTTTTTATACCATGTGGCTAAGATTTTTTTTATAATGTTTTTATACCATGTGGCTAAGATTTTGGAGAGATGAAATTGCTCCTGTCTGTAACACAGAAGAAAGGGCAGGTGCATCCCTTGGCAGCTCCGCCCGTTACATAAAAGAGTACAAAACCAGGAAGGGTGGGTGAGCCAATAACAACCTCAGAGCCCTTCCATGTGCCCAGTTAGAATGTATTTGATTGTGGCCATTTTTAACAATAGGATAAAATCACAATTTCAACGCACACCACACAATGAATGCCCTTCATGATGTAATGATGTAAGCTCACTTTCCATTTCCCTCCCTTGTCCTCTGTGTCCCCTTCCCCAGCTTGAGATACGGAGTTACATATACTGGTTCTAAGTCTGCTTTCACCGGGAAGATGTGTCAAAAAGACTTCCTCTCTTGAATACACTTTGCCCCCAGCCTGCTACTATTTTGGACACAAAAGATGAGTCACTGAAATTTATACGAGCACCTTTCCCCCGGCTCAGTCTGGTCGCAAGGACTCTACTTGCTCTGTGACATAAATTAGCACCAGCAGTTTAAACAGTCAGCATACCTTTAGGATAAAGGCTGTTTAAAGAACCACCTAGCCATTCATTTTATTCCCTACCTCCAGAAACACTGTTCATCAGCACCAGCTTTCCATAGGAATGGATGAAGCTTTTATTAATGCCGCGTCTTACAGTTTTCTACTCCACTCCCCAGGGACAGAATTATTCACTTTCCTACATGAGTGTTGCTTTTCTATCTGGTAGGGTGTGCATTCTGCTTAGTGTCACAATGACGAATGAAGGTCTGCTTTGCTATCTCCATGGGGTCACATTCACCAATTTCACTCCTTATTTGGTCCCTAGGTCCTGACCATGTTCTTCTATTCTCACCCCCAACCCCAACCCCAAGTCTATTTCTCTCCTCTAGTATGATCGCTTCAGATCTCTGTTATGGTTTGAAGGTGAACTGTCTCACATGAGCTTATGGGTTGGAACACTTGGTCTCCAGTTGGGGTGGGCCCTGAAGTGGGGTCTAGCCAGAGAAAGTTGATCAACCAGGAAAGGCCTGAAAGTTTCTAGCCCAGCCCCACTTCTTGTCCTATGGAGGCAAAATGATGAGCTGCCTCATATTCCTGACACCACACCTTCCTCACCAGGATGGGATGTATCATCTTGAACTGTAGGCCAAAATAAACCCTTCCTCCCTTAAGGTGTTTCTTGTTGGATATCTGGTCACAGCAAGGAGAAAAACAACTAATATATTCAGTTTCCTTCATCTGTAATCTCCTTTGCCCACTATTTATCTCAAAGGCTTTTAAACTGCATGGTGCAACACAACATACCAGAGGTTACAAGCGTAAAACAATAGTGGTTTTATTTCCTCTATCAAGTGGAAAGATATTTTAATAATAATTTCCTCGTGTTACAGTTTTCATTATTTTTCTTAGAAGTTTGATACCTGACTATTAGAAATAGCCAGAAGAGGAGACTTCCGGGGAAGATGGCTGACTAGCAGACACGCCGGGGAATTTAGGACCAGGTTCTTCAGCAGGGACCCAGCTCATGGGCATTAGCTGCGGCCACGAGCCGAATTCCAGGTACCTCCGAGTACAGGATCTGCACGACTGGAAGCTGACAGCGTGGAAAAGAGCTCGCAGGAAGCAGTGAGTCCTGTGCTGGGCGGCCGCCGCCTGAGCCTTTCTTTCGGCGGGCCGGCTTTCCTTGGGGTTTGGCCCCCACCCTCCCGCCCTCTGTCTATCCCGCCCCTCCCGGGAACTCGCCTGCCTTTCTTTTTCAACTTTCTGATGGTTTTTCAAATTTATTTCTGATACTAATATTCTTTCTCAATCGACCATCGGTACACAGCCCCTCCCCCCCTCCTTCTGCCTCCAGCGCATCTGCCCGCCATCTGCTGCTTCCCTCCCTGATCGCTTCTAATTCTTCGTCTGTCCCTCTTCCACCGCAAACGGGGCTCCTTCATACCCCCCCAACCCTGCCCCCCAGCGCGTCTGCCGCACCCCTCCCCCATCACTTTTTTTTTTCTCACTCTATCTTTCACCAGGACCAGGGGCTCCTCCTTAGCCCCTC
>PVHP010034302.1:0-19263 GCA_004024765.1 Zapus hudsonius
TTTCCAAGCAACAACCTGGCCAGCTCTGGGAGCGGCCCCAAGAAACCTCTGAAATTCTAAGTGGCCTGTCTGGGCTCTTCATTGGACTCAAGACCAAATTGATTGGGGCAGTATTGGAGATAAACTCTATACACTCCTACCTCCAAAGTCCCTCTTTCCTACAATAACCTGTACTTAGCCCTAAAGCGTCTCACATCAATCATTCTCTGAACACACAGAATAATCTCATAAGTAGGCAATAACCAAGACCACCATTACCAGGAAGACTTTTGAGGATATGGTGATGACAGTTTTTTTTTTTAATATTTTATTTATTCATTTTCAAGCAGAGAGAGAGAAAGAGAGAGAGAGTGCATCAGGGCCACCACCTTGTGGGTCTGGCTTATGTGGGTACTGGGGAAATGAACCCGGGGCCTTGGGCACTGGTGGCAAGTGCCTTAACCACCGAGCCATCTCTCCAGCCCGGTGATGACAGTTTTGGTACCTTAACTACAAATTTTTCTTTTTTTTTTTCTCATAACTATCTTGGGAGACAATCTGCACATTATCATTGCCTTTTTTAGGGATGAAAAAAAAAACAAGCTCAGGAAAGTGTTATTCAGACCAAAAGACAACTTTGTGATGAAGATAATCTGAGTCCAAAACTTCTGCTCAAACAGGAATCGGTGATCAGGGAGTGAAGGTGCATACTTCAGTCCTAGCACTTGGGAGGCTGAGGTAGGAGGATCTAGCCTGGGCTAGAACAAGACCCTGCCTCAGAACAACAACACAATATTAGTGAGGGCTGGAGATATGGCTCAGAGGTTAAGGAGTTTGCCTACAAAGCCCAATGACCGAGGTTCGAGTCCCCAGCATCCAGATACACAAAGTGGCACAGGCATCTGGAGTTCATTTGCAGCAGGTGGAGGCCCTGGTGTGCCCATTCTGTCTGTCTGTCTCTCTCTCTCTGCTTCAGCAAATAAATATAAAAGATTTAATTGAAAAAGGATTATTAGTGAGATGGCATGATCTGGTTCAAAGAGGTCTGTAGCCTCCTAGGTTCTAATCTTGGTGCTGAGACTTCAAGAAAGTCTCAATATTTTTTTTGTGTCTGTCTCCCCAGTGCAATCGAACCAGGACAATAATGTCTACTTAAGTTAGAAATAAATTATTACCAGTTGTATTTAAGAGACCTTCCAATCCCAAAGTGTGACTTTGGCTGAGGAAGTGCCAGGTAGAAACACAAGTCTAGTTGGAGCCAAAGGAAACAAGACTTAACACGACAATTCTGTCCAGGTTCCAGACACCCTTGACCACTAATGTAGCCCCTGGGCCCACAGACCTGCTTTATCTAAACTCCTCCCTCCAACAACAGCCTTCTTCAGGTATCAACTTTTATGATCTCTTGCTTCAGAAAGAAAGCCACTAAGGTCACCCTTCCCACCTGTCACCTGGTCCTCAGGTGAGGCATCTCTGAACCAGCCTGCAAGTTCCAGATCTTTATAGTATATTGGGGAGGGGGCTTCTACCTAGGAAAAGCAGCTAACAGTCTAGACGTGGGAGGGATTATTTTGGCGGGAGTTTCAGTGTCCACACCTCTTTCCAAGCACAGATATGCAAAAATATCCCCGACGCCCCCCACCCACCCACCCAGAGACGTCCCCAGCACCCCAGCTCACCCACCTCCCCCAGGTCCTCCAGGAGTTTCTAGAAGTAGACGGACCCCTCTCTGCACATCTCACCACACCCAGGGAAGACCCCAGACAACGCTCCTGCACCTTTAAGAGGGGGGGCACTTCTTCCAGAAAAATCTTGATCCCCCCCCCAAGGAGAAAGGAGTGAAAACAAACCCCTCCCCAAAGCACCGCAGACCGACCCTCACCCAGAGAGCGAGCGCCCAGCGGACCAGCGGGGTAGAGAGGCGAGCGTCCTATTGGCCGCCTGACCTGCCCGTCAAAGGAAAAGGACGCGCCGAGGGCGGGACGCTAGGTGCAGCCTGCCCAATGGGAGAGCGTGGAGGGGGCGGGGCTTAGCGGCCGGGCTTCCAGGCGCAGGGAGAAACAAGATGGCGGGTGCGGGAGGGGGTCCTGGCTTCTCAGCTCCCCGTAGTCGCCCGCCTTCCTCCTCCTTCCCCGCCGCCGCCCTCGCTCCGCGGGGGAGCAGCTTTGTCGCCGTTCCCCGCTCCGCCCGGGGAGCCCCTCTCGTCCTCCCCCCGCCCGGTGACGCGGTCCCCGGTCCCCGTAGGTTTCCCCCCCACCCCGCCTCCATTACCTCAGCCTCCAGCCGGGCCCCACCGTTCGGGGGGGAGCGCGCGGGCCGAGCGGAGCGGCCTCGGCGCAAGGTCTTCCCGGCCGAGCCTCGGTCTTCCTCCCGTGCCTGGCGCGCGGCTCGGCCGGCCCGCCCGCCCGCCGGGGCCGGGACCCGGGGAGGAGGGGAACGGAGCCGGTCGCCGCCGCCGCCGCCGCCGCCACGGAGCCCGGCCGGCCAGGGAGGGAGGGAGGGATCAGCCCCCGAGGCAGGATCCGCCCCTCCGGCCTCCCCCTACCACCCCCCTCCGCCACCTCCACCCCTTCCCTCGCTCCCTCCCCGGCGCTCCGGCTCGCCGAACGGGAGCGCGGGCGCCGCGGAGCCGGGGGACCCCCGCCCGCCCGCCGCCGCGGGCCAGCGTCCCCCGATCGGCCTCACGGTGGCGGTGCGGTCGCGCCGTGGGGGGCTCCGAGCGGAGGGACCCCCGGGGTGCAGCTCAGCGAGCTGGAACCGGAGTACTTCCCCGTCCCTGCCTGGGGGACGTGGCCAGGGTGGGGGGTCAGCCCAAGCCCGAGAGACGTGGCCAGGGTGGGGGGGTCTCCCATGCCCGGGGGACGTGACCAGGGTGGGGGGGTCACCCCAAGCCATGGGAATGTGGCCAGGGTGGGGGTCCCCCATGCCTGGGGGACGTGACCAGGGTGGGGAGTCACCCCAAGCCCGGGGACGTGAACAGGTGGGGGTCCCCCATGCCCGGAGGACGTGGCCAGGGTGGGGGTGGAGGTTCCCCCCATGCCCGGGAGATGTGACCAGGGTGGGGGTCCCCCCATGCCCGGGGAATGTGGTCAGGGTGGGGGTGGAGGTTCCCCCCATGCCCGGGGGATGTGGTCAGGGTGGGGGTGGAGGTTCCCCCCATACCCCGGGGGATGTGGTCAGGGTGGGGGTGGAGGTTCCCCCCATACCCCGGGGGATGTGGCCAGAGTGGGGGTCCCCCATACCCCGGGGACGTGGCAGGGTGGGGGTGCGGGTCCTCCCCAAACCTCCTTCCCCGGGTGGAGGTCCACACTAAAGCTAAGCCAGGGCCATAGCTGAGGTCTAGGAGCGCAGGTGTGGGCAATGTTTCCGCCAAGGCGTGTCCCCCACCTGTCCCCAAGGACAAAGGTCTAGAGATGTCCATCCCCTCCCCCTGCGAGGACAGTCAGCAGTGACCTGCGTCCGTCCTATACAGGTGAGGCCCCTGGTGTGCCACACGGGGACAGACAGACAGACAGCCTTTGGGAGAAAAGGATCTGGTTCTTCCTCGTGTGGCATCCCTCTCTTGCATTCAAAAATAAAGTCAACATGAAAGTTTTGACAGTCTACTTAAGGACGTCTAAGTAATTGTCACTCTAGGCATGGAAACATTTTCTCCTGAAACTTGGCTAGGAGTTGGTTAAACTGGATGCAACCAGGCGGCTTTCTGAAAGATGCCTGACAAATGGCAACTCCAGACTTTTAGATATAATCAAACTGGCTTCTTTCAATTAAAAGAAAAAAAAATTAAGAGAAAAAGGCTCTTTTGCCACCCCTTTCCCCAGCACCCCCCTTTTTAAAAAAATAAACTGGAAGGCTTCCTCACCTGACTGAAGTCTTAAGCACCAGTGTTCAGTGATGTTTATAAAATAACACGGATAGCTCCCATCGTGTGAAGATGAATGACATCCTTTGAAATCACTTCCTCTCTGCTGGGACTGGTAAGACTTTTGACAAGTCCTTGCTTGGGTCTGACGACCCAGGACCTGGGTTCTACGTTGGAAGAATAAAACCTTGGAATTCTAAATCTTCCGAATGCTTAAAAGAGTGAATACTGCTATTTTTGAAGTATAGGGTTCCAGCATCCTAAGGAATTTAAGATTTAAAACTTTGGTTAAAGCAAGGTAGCTAGTTTGCATGGCAAAGGTTTTCTGAGCATTTCTGCAAAAATGCTTCTGTTAACCAATTTTTTAAAAAGAAAGAGGAGAGGCTTTGTGGTTCTAAGTAAGGGCAGGGCAGTGTTGAAAGCTGTAAAAATGCTGTCAGATGCTCTAAAGCTCAGGGAATATTCACTTGGAGAGAAGGTGTGGAAGAAAAGATTAATTGTGGAAGGGAATGCCCCAGAGGCAAGAGAGTATGGCAATTACTTTTAGTGGGAAAAAAAAAAAAAATCGGGCTGGAGAGATGGCTCAGCAGTTAAGGCGCTTGCCTGCAAAGCCTGATGACCAAGTTGGATTCCCCAGCACCCATGTAAAGCCAGAAGCACACAGAGTGACCCATGTGTCTAGAGCCCGTCCATTTGCACTGGCTGGAGGCCCTGGTGCACCCATTCTTTCTGTCTCTCTTCTATGTCTCTCTGCTTGCAAATAAATTTTTAAAATATTTTTTAATCTGAAGAGAATCAGATTTTACATCTATACTATGGTATAACCAATTGTACGTTTGATAGGTAATGTGATTTCTTAAAGGATGCTCTGGAAATTTAACAGAATTCCCATTTGTATAATCAGGAATCTTTTTTTTTCTTTTTTCCACTAAAATGAACAAATACCTTTAAAATAAAAAAGCCTGGGTTTCCACTTGTTAGGAAAATGATGTACATGTTGATGGAAATACATTAACAATCCAACACATGTAACTTCCAGTTTAGTCTAGTGAATACTTTCATCTGAGACCTTATCCAATCGCTTCTCTTCCATTTTCAACCTTCACTTTTTTTTTTTTTTTTTTTAAAATGTTTTATTTATTCATCTTTTAAACAGAGAGAGAGAGAGAGAGAGAGAGAGGAGTGTGTACCACGGCCACCACCTTGTGGGTCTGGCCTATGTGGGCACTGGGGGATTGAACTCGCGGCCTTAGGCACTAGAGGCAAGTGCCTTAACTGCTGAGCCATCTCTTCAGCCCCTCAACCTTCACTTTTTAAGTTGAAACATTACACTTGTCCTCATTTCCATCTTCGACATTTGAAATTGCTTTCTATTAGCATAACTGCACACATACCCGGTTCTCTAAGATGTAATCGTAATGTAACATGAAACAATTATGTCATTAAAAACAAATTTGGATCAAAAATCCCAGAGGCACTAAATTTAATTCCCCTTCATCTTTAGCTATTTTAAAGACTTTAAATTGGTCAGTCCCTGGGCCTTCCAGTCAACTGTGCTGCAATGAAGTTCAACAAAACAAGGGTGTTACCTTTCATTCCAAATACTTGTTTTTAAAAACCTGTCTCTGGGGCTGGAGAGATGGCTCAGAGGTTAAGGCACTTGCCTCCAGTGCCTAAGGCCCTGGGTTCAATTCCCCAGGACCCACATAAGCCAGACCCACAAGGTGGTGGCCCTGGTGCACTCTCTCTCTCTCTCTCTCTCTCTCTCTCTATATATATATATATATACACATATATATATATATATGTATATATATATAAAATAAAAATTTTTTTGGTTTTTCAAGGTAGGGTCTCGCTCCAGCCCAGGCTGACCTGGAATTCACTATATAGTCTCAGGGTGGCCTCGAACTCACGGCGATACTCCTCCCGCGTGCTGGGATTAAAGGCGTGCACCACCAAATAAAATATTTTTTTAATATTTTATTCATTTTCAAGCAGAGAGCTACAGAGAGAGAGAGAGAGAGAGAGAGAGAGAGAGAGAGAGAGAGCGCACCAGGGCCATGACCTTGTGGGTCTGGTTTATGTGGGACCTGGGGAATTGAACCCAGGGCCCCAGACACTGGAGACAAGTGCCTTAACCTCTGAGCCATCTCTCCAGCCCTAAAATATTTTTTAAAACTGTCTCTGAATAGAAACTAACTTATTTGGAAGTGAGCACCTTTAACCACTGAACCATCTCCCTAGCCTGGATTAACATTTCAAACAGGAGTATGTTTTACTCTTTTTCTTTTTCTTTTTTTTTTTTTTTTTTTTTTTTTTTTGGTTTTTCGAGGTAGGGTCTCGCTCTAGCCCAGGCTGACCTGGAATTCACTGTGTAGTCTCAGGGTGGCCTTGAACTCATAGCAATCCTCCTGCCTCTGCCTCCCGAGTGCTGGGATTAAAGGTGTGCACCACCATGCCCGGCTTGTTTTACTCTTTAGAATTAAAAAAAAATAAAAATAAAATAAAAAGTCTTCACGCATTTTTAAAAATATTTTATTTTCAAGCAGAGAGAGAGAGAGCACCGAGGCCACCACCTTGTGGGTCTGGTTTATGTGGGTACTGGGGAATTGAACCCCGGGGCCTTGGGCACTGGAGGCAGTGCCTTAACCGCTGAGCCATCTCTTCAGCCCTCCACACATTTTTTTAAAAGCAGAATTTCATAATCTCTCTCTTAATGCTCCAGTATTGCTATTAACTTCCCCTGGCAGGAGCCCTCTTGAAAGGTCAGGTACTATACTCATTGGATTAATAAAATAGGTATGAGTTTAAAACAAAATAGGCCTTGACTGTTAGTTTTAAATAGAATTGTCCTTCCTTACACCCTTAACTGAAGAATTCTGAAAGAGCCGGGCATGGTGGCACACACCTTTAATGCCAGCACTAGGGAGGCAGAGGTAGGAGGATCGCTTGTGAGCTCGAGGCCAACATGGGACTCCAGAATGAGTTTCAAGTCAGCCTGGGCTAGAATGAAACCTGACCTCAGAAAATAAACCAAAAAAAAAGGAACTCTGAAAACACAGTTGGGAGGAATATTAGAGGTTGAGATCATGATATTTTTATGGTATAATGAAAACGGATTAATAATGTTTGATTTTGAAAAGCTTAGCTAGAGTAATAGTGGGTTTTTTTTTGTTGTTGTTGTTGGAGTGTCACTACATAGCCCAGGCTGGCCCCAAAGTCACATTATTCCTGAGCCAGCTTTCCTAGTGCGGGGAGGACAGGTGTGAATCACCACAGCAGGTCATAAAAAATGCCACACCCTCTACTCAAACAGACATGTATTGATCACTACTGTGTCCAACACTGTACAAGTTTCTTTGGAAATGGGTGTTAATATCCCTGGTGTATTGATAGTGTAAACGACTCAGGAAGGATCTTAACCGATGGAGCGTTATGGAAGTGACATTAGCCAGGTTTATGGAGGAGGGGGTGACGAAAGAACTAAACCAGGAGAAGGAAGGCGGATCTACGTCCGTCCCATGAGAGGATGTTACCATAGATTTTTTTTTAATTATTTTTATTTTTTAAATATTTTATTTATTCATTTTCAAGCAGAGAGAGAGAGAGAGAGAGAGAGAGAGAGAGAGATATCAGAGAGAGAGAGAGTGCACCAGGGCCACCACCTTGTGGGTCTGGCTTATGTGGGTCCTGGGGAATTGAACCCGGGGCCTTAGGTGCCTTAACCGCTGAGCCATCTCTCCAGCCCGTTACCATAGATTTAGAAGGGCCAAGGGTCGGCTGCTGGCTCCAGAGCTCTGCTTAGGCTCATCAGTGTGTCACATGTATCTCAGGAGGCAGGAGGATTTCCATGAGTTTGAGGCCAGCCCTATAGTCCTGGGAAATGACCGAGCAGCTCAAGTTGTCCGTAGCCTCCTGGTGACACTAGCAAACGTCCGCTCTCAACGATCGATTTGAGCAGCCAACCAACCAGGTTCAATCTTATGTCTCTAAAGTCACAAAAGTGAAAAGAGTATGCTTTCAGACCGGGGCACTTAACGGTCTCTAGAGCAATGTGTCATGAGATGCTTGCAAAGCTTGGAGGAGAGCAGGAAGGCTCTGAGCTCCATCTTAAACCAGGTGGAGGGTCAGCTACAAAGATCGTGAGAGGATTGGGAAGGTGGCCCACTTGTTAAGAACACCTGCAAGTTCAGGTTCAGGTTTTCGGTCACCAGGTGCACAAAGTGGCTCATGCATCTGGAGTTTGTAGGAGCAAGAGGTCCTGGTGTGCTTGTTCTCTCTCTCTCTCTCTCTCTCCTCTCTCTCTCTCTCTCTCTCTCTCTCTCTCTCTCTCTCTCTCTCTCTCTCTGTCCCTCTCCCTCACTTCCTCCTTGCAAAAAAATAAATAAATAAAACAGTTTAAAATTGATGTTCATTTGAGCATGGGAAGGGGAGACGGGTACAGGGTCTCTTGCCATTGCAAATGAACACCAGATGCTCGTGTCTTATGTGTACATCAGCTTAAGAGGCCTGGGACTTGAACCTGGGCCAACAGGCTTTGCAAGCAATCACTTTTAACCTCAGCCATCTTCTCAACTCCCGCCGCCCCCCTCCCAACCAACGGGAGCAAAATTTCAACAAATTAAGTTCAAGGATCTGATTGGCTGGGTATTTTAAAAATATTTTACTTAACGTATTCTATGATCCGGGCAGTACAGTGAGTGTGGTACAGTATGGTTTAAATTATACATGCAGGGCTGCAGAGATGGCTCAGTGGTTGAGGTGCCTGCCTGCAAAACCTGATGATCCAGGTTCGACTCATTCCCCAGTACCCACGTAAAGCCAGATAGATGCACAAAGCGGTGCATGCATCTGGAGTTCGTTTGTAGGGGCTACAGGCTCAGGTGCACCCATTTTCTCTCTCTTCTCTCTGTTAGATAGATAGACAGACAGACAGACAGACAGACAGACAGACAGACAGACAGACAGACAGACAGACAGATAATGCATCTTATACGGCTTGCATTATCCTCCTTAGTTTGAATCTACCTGGAACTTTTTTTGTTTGTTTCTTTGTTTCTTTGAGGTAGGGTCTCGCTCTAGCCCAGGCTGACCTGGAATTCACTCTGTAGTCTCAGGATGGCCTTGAACTCATGGCGATCCTCTTACCTCTGCCTCCCAAGTGCTGGGATTAAAGGCATGCGCCACCAAGCCCGGCTCTAGGTTCAATTTTTATTTTTATTTTATTTTAAAAAATATTTTATTTATTCATTTTCAAGCAGAGATGAGAACGAAAGAGAGAGAGAGAGAGAGAGAGAGAGAGCACCAGGGCCACCACCTTGTGGGTCTGGCTTATGTGGGTCCTAGGGAATTGAACTCGGGGCCTTAAGCACTAGTGCCTTAACCACTGAACCATCTCTCCAGCCCAGTTCAATTTTTTTTTGGTTTTTCAAGGTAGGATCTCATTCTAGCCCAGGCTGACCTGGAATTCACTCTGTAGTCTCAGGGTAGCCTTGAACTCACGGTGATCCTCCTCCCTCTGCCTCCCCAGTGCTGGGATTAAAGGTGTGCGCCACCACGCATGGCTTCCGGTTCAATTTTTAATGCTGTCAAAAAATAATTAATAATGGTTTGGGGCTATAGCTCAATTGATAGAGTGCTTGCCTAGCATGCACAAGGCTCTGGGTTTGATTCCCAGGACTGCAAAAACTGTGGTGGTTCATGCCTGTAATCCCAGATCTAGGAGGTAGAGGCAGGAAGATTAGGAGACCTGGTCATTTTCTGTACACAGGCAGTTTGAGGGTCATCTGGGCTAGAGAACCTTTCTCAAAAAAAGGATGAGTTAGAGAGCCAGGTGTGGTGGTGCATGCCTTTAATCCCAGCACTCGGGAGGCAGAGGCCGGAGGATCACCTTGAGTTCCAGGCCACCCTGAGACTATATATAGTGAATTCCATGTCAGCCTGGGCCAGAGCAAGAGCCTACCTTGAAAAACCTAAGCAAGTAAGTAAGTAAGTAAATAAATAAATGAAATAATAACTGCTTAGTAGAACTTTCCATGATAATGGAAATAACCTATAGTTGATGTACTGTCTATCCAATGCTTCACCACATGTGAGCTGTGTCTGGTAGGATGTATGTTGTATGTATATGTACATGTGTGTGTGTGTTCGTGTCTGTGAGTATGGGCGCATGCATGCCAAGATGTGTGTAGGTCAGAGAACAACTTTGGGATTAAAGGCGTGCGTCACCACACACACCCAGCTTCATTTCTTTTTTTTTTCTTTTTTTTTTTTTTATATTTTATTTATTCATTTTCAAGCAGAGAGAGAGAGAGAGAGAAAGAGACAGACACAGAGAGAGAGAGAACACCAGAGCCACCACCTTGTGGGTCTGGCTTATGTGGGACCTGGGGAATTGAACCCAGGACCTTAGGCACTGGAAACAAGTGCCTTAACCGCTGAGCCATCTCTCCAGCCCAGCTTCATTTCTTTTTAAAAAATATTTTTATTTAGTTATTTACAAGCATAGAGAGAGAGAGAGAATGGGCACATCAGGGCCTCCAGCCGCTGCAGATGAACTCCAGATCCATGCACCACTGTGTGCATCTGGCTTTATGTGGGTTCTGGGGAATCAAACTCAGGTTGTTAGGCTTTGCAGGCAAGTGCCTTAACCACTGAGCCATCTCTCCAGCCCTTCTCAATTTCTGTGTGTTTGCCTGTCTATTCCTTCCCATATTTGTTCTGTGTCTGTCGTTTTTCTACAAAATGAGTTGGGTTTTGCCTGCCCAGCGCCTTAGCAAGCTCTTCTTCCAGGGGTGCACTGGTGGTCACCTTCTGAGACCCTTCAATTCTCATTGTACTTTGAGCCACAATAATCAGTTGCTTTCTGCATGGTAATTTGCAGCTTGCTTAGCTCTTGTGGTACATAAAGGATGTGGGCTGCTCACTTCGGGATGAGCCCTTTACGCACAGGAAATGCCATGCTGCTAATGTTTTCTGAGATCTTCCACCTCTGGCCCCTTTCTGTCCCTTAGTCGCCACTCTGTTAACTGCTGCACTTGACTCCTGCCGTGGCTTCTCTAATGCTTCTAGCAACACTTGGGTGGTTTTGAACTTACAGAGTTCTTGCTGAACTGGTAATTCACTGGTGTTCTGCCCTCCCACTCCCAGGATTGAGGTGGGGTGGGGCGGGCTATCTTCAAAGACAGATATTGTTTTTACTAATCCCTTTAATCCACAACCTTGACATTTATCTTATCTTATTTATTTATTTATTATTTTGTTTTTTGAGGTAGGGTCTCGCTCTAGCCCAGGCTGACCTGGAATTCACTATGTATTCTCAGGGTGGCCTTGAATTCATGGTGATCCTCCTACCTCTGCCTCCCAAGTGCTGGGATTAAAGACATGTGCCACCATGCCCAACCTTAATTTAATTTTATTTTTTAAAATATTTATTTATTTATTTATTTGCAAGCAAACAGAGAGAAAAGAGAGGCAGACAAGAGAATGGGCATTCCAGGACCTCCAGTCACTGCATAAAAATTCCAGATGTATGTACCACCCTTTGCATCTCTGGCTTTATGTGGATACGGGGAACTCAAACCCAGGCCATCAGGCTTTGCGAGCAAGTGCCTTTAACCACTGAGCCATCTCTCTGGCCCTTATTTTTTTTATGTGTGTGATATATGAACATGCATGTGCCCATGAGGTACCCCCCACACTCGCCTGTGGCAGGGTGGGTTCACCTGTGGAAACCAGCATGAAGTGTCTGTTGTTCTTTCACCTGATGAGCTGAGTCTCTTACCTATCCTGGAACTCATGAGATTCTCAGGCCCTGCTCCCCTACAGGACGGGGATTACAGACACAGACATGCACAGCTGTTCCCAGCTGCTTATGGGGGTCCTAGGGATTGAATTTGAGGGTCTCTCAGGCCTCCTCATTCCCACTTGCTGGTGTATGAACTGCTCTTAGCTGCCCAGCCGTCTCTCCAGCCTGAAGGGTTTATGTTGGCTCACGGTTTCAAAGGATATTGTTCATCTTGTTTTGTTTTTGTTTTTGTTTTTTGAGGTAGGGTCTCACTCTAGTCCAGGCTGACCTGGAATTCACTATGTAGTCTCAGGGTGGCCTTGAACTTGATCCTCCTACCTCTGTCTCCTGAGTGCTGGGATTAAAGGCGTGTGCCATATTGTTCATCTTGACAATGAGACATGGTAGCCACAGCACCACAGCATGAGGCTTGTGTTAGAAGTCAGGGAGCAGAGAGAGAGAGAGAGAGAGAGAGAGAGAGAGAGAGAGAGAGAGAGAGAGAGAGAGAGACAGTGCTTAGCTGGTTTCCATTCTGGGATCTAAGTCCATGGGATGATACGGGCCACATTCAAAGTGGAACTTCCCTTCTTAGTGAAACCTTTCTGAAAATGCCCTGTGTAAACACATCTGGAGATACGTTCCCCTAAGTGACTTCCAATCCAGTCAAGTTTACAACAAAGATTAGCTCTCACAGAACCGTTGTCTGGCCTCAACGACCCCAGAAGCTCCGTCTCTTTAAATTTGGGCATACTGTCACATTCTCATGTTTTAGCCGCACTGGTGACATCCCAAGAAGAGCTGTTAGAGTGATATTTTCAAGACAAAAACTGCTGTCCACTATTGTCCAAAGCCTTGGGTCAAGGGAATTTTTCCCAGGCTCTCTGAGGGCATGGAATTGTATATGTGTGTTGGTGGTAAGCGGGTTATATAGGATAAATCCTTCCAATATCTTTCCAAGTCTAAAAATTTCATCTGTATTATTTCAAGAAATGTAGGCTGGACCCATTAAATAATGTAACTCATTATGGACAATTAAAAAATAAATTAATTAATTAAAAAAATGTGGGCTGGAGAGATAGCTCAGCGGTTAAGGCACTTGCCTCCAGTGCCCAAGGCCCTGGGTTCAATTCCCCAGGTCCCACATACACCAGACCCACAAGGTGGTGGTTTTCTCTCTCTCTCTCTCTCTCTCTCTCTCTCTCTCTCTCTCTCTCTTTCTCTCTCTGTTTGAAAATGAATAAATAAAATATTAAAAAAATAACTGTATGGCACTTCAGAAGTGGGGCCTATAATTATTTAGTGGAGACCAGGGTGGATCTAACCTTGGGCTAACCAGCTAAGCAAATCGTTAGAACAATTCCCAGCAGCTAGCTGAACGAATCCAAAACCTCTAAGGGTGTCCATGTGGGTCAAATTAGTTCAAAACTAAAATCATATTCCTCTTATTTGTTGGGCAGACATGGAGTCTGCTTATTTTTTTTTTTTTTTTCGGTTTTTTGAGGTAGGGTCTCGCTCTAGTCCAGGCTGACCTGGAATTCACTCTGTAGTCTCAGGGTGGCCTTGAACTCATGGTGATCCTACTGCCTCTGCCTCCCAAATTCTGGGATTAAAGGCATGCACCACCACGCTCGGCACCGCTTATGTTTTAAATTAGAAAAATCTCTACTGATTTTTTTTCTTGTGTACGCCTGCTCCTCAATTTGACTTGTACTGTTATCTCCGGAGCATTCTGAATTGTGCATCTAGAAATAAAGGATTGGCTTCTCTGGTAAGAATAGGGGTAGAAGCCAGGCATGGTGGCGCACGCCTTTAATCCCAGCACTCGCGAGGCAGAGGTAGGAGGATCGCTGTGAGTTCAAGGCCACCCTGAGACTACAGAGTGAATTCCAGGTCAGCCTGGGCTAGAGAGAGACCCTACCTCAAACAAACAAACAAACAAACAAAATAATAGGGGTAGATTTGGGGGCTTGGTGGTTAAGACACTTGCCTGCAAAGCTTGGTGACCCAGGTTTGGTTACCCAGTTCCCACATAAAGCCAGATGCGCAAAGTGGTGCATGCATCTGGAGTTTGTTTGCAGCAGCTGGAGGCCCTGATGCACCCATTCTCTCTCTCTCTCTCTCTCTCTCTCTCTCTCTCTCTCTCTCTCTCTTTCTTCTATTTCTTTCTGATTGCAAATAACTAAGTAAAAATGTTTTTTAGAGGCAGAGGTAGGAGGATGGCCATGTGTTCCAGGCCACCCAGAGACTATGTGATGGTTAGGTTTTGTTGTCAACTTGACCTGGTTAGTGATCTCAGGTGGGTCTCTGATGTCTTTCACAGGAAGGCAGCCCTCTCAGTAGGGGGCAGGATGTAAGGAGGCTCAGGGGAGCTAGAAACCACATCCCTTCCTGGAAGGAAGGAAATTCCAGAGACTCCGGGAGTCAACAAATCTGGGGAAGGGTTGCAAGACCCAGACCTAAGGCAATAGAAAGGGGAAGAGCAACCTCCTCTCTGGCCCCGTCCCCTCCTTCTGCCTTTTTGCTGGTGTGTGTGGTGCTGGTGATGAGTTTCTCTCTCTGCTTGGACCTGTGAAAGGGGGGCCAGCCTCTTTCACCATTAAGGAACTTCCCCTGGATCTGTAGACTTCAATAAGTCCTTTCTTCCCATAACTGTGCCTGGTTTGGAGGTTCATCCCAGCAGTGTATGGCTATGACCGACTACATAGTGAATTCCAGGTCAGCCTGAGCTAGACCCTACCTCAAAAAAAAAATACAAAATAATATGGATTGACTAGATAGGTCAGTGGTTAAAGACATTGCTTGCAAAGCCTGATGGCTTGGTTTTGATTCCCCAATACCTACATAGAGCCAAATGCACAAAGTGGCACAGGTGTCTGGAGTTCATTTGCTGTGTCATGAGGCCCTGGCACCATTCTCTCTCTAAAATAAGAATAAACTGAGTGTGGTGACACAAGCCTTTAATCCCAGCACTCAGGAGGCAGAGGTAGGAGGATCACCGTGAGTTCAAGGCCACCCTGAGACTACAGAGTGAATTCCAGGTCAGCCTGGGCTAGAGTGAGATCCCACCTCAAAAAAAAAAAAGTAGTCACAGGCCCTCATGGGCTGCTGTTTGCTAAATGCATATAACGTGCCTGTGAAATGTTTGTATCATAGACCGGAGCTGCTGTCAGCCTGGGTCAGAGAAGCCGTGCGGTGGTTACACCAGACACTCATCACCAGCCACCATGCTGAGAATGGCCGCCAGGCGCTCAGCCCTGAGTGACTTCTGTACCACATCTTCAAGACTCAGGGAGCACGGCCCAAGAGCTGGACGCTGAGGAGGAGTGCTGGGGAACACTGCTTTCCAGAGATGACATTGATGTCATTGATGCTGGATTTAGGGGTTCATGGGATCCCCCAGATTTATGAACCCCAAGTTCTGGGTTCTCTTCCTAATCTTTAATGAAGAATAATTCAAGAAGGATCAACTATGAATTTTTTTAAAAAAATATTTTATTCATTTTCAAGCAGAGAGATACAGAGAGAGAGAGAGAGAGAGAGAGAGATATGGTGTGCGCTAGGACCACCACCTTGTGGGGGTCTGGCATATGTGGGTCCTGGGGAATTGAACCCGGGGCCTTAGGCACTGGAGGCAAGTGCCTTAACCGCTGAGCCATCTCTCCAGCCCCTGAATTTTTAAAAATATTTTATTTATTCATTTTCAAGCAGAGAGAGAGAGAGAGAGAGAGAGAGAAAGAGAGAGTGCACACCGGGGCCACCACCTTGTGGGTCTGGCTTATGTGGGTCCTGGGGAATTGAACCTAGGGTCTTAGGCACTGAAGGCAAGTGCCTTAACCGCTAAGCCATCTCTCCAGCCCAACTATGAATTATTGAGTTTATGTGGAGAGAAATCACAAATTGTTTCTGTCACTGTGACCTTATCCGGAAATTGGGTTTTTGTGGGTGTCATCCAGTTAAAATGAAATCCTTCTGGAATGGTGTGGGCCATAAATCCAGTTACTCCTGTTTTTATAAATAGAAGGAAGATGGGGCAATGGCTACTCTCACATCTCCTTGGAGAGAAACCTCCATTCTGTGGCTTGTCAAACCAGTTGTGCAAGAGAGCCCTGGGGACCCAGCATTCTAATCACTAATCGCACCCCTTCTTTCAGGGTTAACACCCTATCCTGCGCGGGATCTCTCAAGTGCCTTTGAATCGCGTTGTGCTTTCTTCAAAGCTTCACCTATTGGAATACGGTATCAGCCACCCCATTGCTACTGAACACTCAGGTGAGGACGTTGAAGTAAGTGTCCGACATGTTCCAAGCCCACAATGTCTCAAAGGTCAAGAGAACCGGGGGACACTCACTCCTTTTTCGCCTCTACCCACAAAAGACAGCACACGGAATTCTAGAAGATTGCTTCTTTGGGAGTGCATTGGTTTAATATTTATTTATTTATTTTTGATTTTTCAAGGCAGAGTCTCACTCTAGCCCAGGCTGACCTGGAATTCACTATGGAGTCTCAGGGTGGCCTCAAACTCTCGACGATACTCCTGCCTCTGCCTTCCAAGTGCTGGGATTAAAGGCGTGCACCACCACGCTGGCTCTCTCTTCTGTTTTATGTCCTCATGTTTCCCCTCCTATTCTGCAGGTCTTGTGTAGGTAGCATCAGCCACCGTGAGGTCATGAATGTCAAGGCCACTTTGTGTCTGGATGACAGCATTGTAAGCACTCCTCCCTTCCTTTGGCTCTTACATTCTTTCCATCACCTCTTCCGCAATAGACCCTGAGCCTCGGGAGGGTGTGATAGAGATGTCCCAGTGCTGAACACTCCTCTGTCACTTCTTCTTAGCACTTTGGTGAGTTCTGAGTCTCCCTAGTGGTCACCATCATCTGGGAAGAGAAGCTTCTCGAACCCAAAGTGAGAGAAGCATTAACATACAGGCATAAACATAAGTACTCAGAGGGCAGTTTGGTGGGCATAATATATCCACTTAGCCAGACACTAGTAGTTTCTTCCTAGGGCTTATGACCTCCCAACCATAGGCTCTCCCTTGGATTTTCAGCACCAGGCAGGAATTCCCTCCCGCGGGAAGGCCTCAAGTTCAGTCACAGGACAATCATTCTTTTTTTTTTTTTAATATTTTATTTATTCACTTTCAAGAGAGAGAGAGAGAAAGAGAGAGAGAGAGAGAGAGAGAGAGAGAGAGAGGAGAGAGAGAGAGCACACCAGGCTACCACCTTGTGAGTCTGGCTTATGTGCGTACTGAGGAATTGAACCCAGGGCCTTAGGCACTGGAGACAAGTGCCTTAACCGCTGAGCCAACTCTCCAGCCCATTAAAACATTTTTTAAAAAAAGACTGTTGATGACTTTTCTCCCCCAACAGGATGCATAGATCTTTCCAGCATCCTGACAGCTCATCAACAGAATGGAGGCTTCCAGCTCAGCTCCTGCTTGATTTTTCTGTGACCCGCAGCCCAAGTATGTGTGGTCTTCAGCAATAGGGTCTTACCACCTAGTTCTGGGGGTGTTTTGCTTTCTTTTGTTTTGTGAGAGTGTCTCACATCATAGACCAGGCTGGCCTCAAACTTGTGGCAATCCTCCTGCCTTAGCCTCCTGAGTGGCCAGCTGCTTTGGGAGTCTTTACAGGAACTGAAGGTTCTTGCCAGGCATGGTGGCGCACGCCTTTAATCCCAGCACTCGGGAGGCAGAGGTAGGAGGATCACTGTGAGTTCGAGGCCACCCTGAGACTACTTAGTGAATTCCAGGTCAGCCTGAGCTAGAGTGAGACCCTACCTCAAAAAACCAAAAAAAAAAAAAAAAAAAAAAGAACTGAAGGTTCTCTGGGATTCAGACAGTGGCAAGTACCAGGCACGCCTGTGGTTTCATATGAGCTTGAGAACGACAACGGTGTTTTGTATTTGCCAGGGCTCATGAGTGCTGTCTTCGTCTAGAAGTGTTTCAAAGAATCTATGGGCACAGACACCAAGTCAGTAAAAGCAATCACTGTGGACTTAGATGACCAGAGCCACACTAGTTACACGGCCGAGTACCTCTAAGGTTCCATGTCAGAGAGGGTGATATACTCAGAGTAGCAGTCCCCACCCCAAAACAAAGATGTGATGGTTACTTAAAAAAAAAAGACTATTATTTATTTGCAAGTGGTTAAAGAAGAGAGAGAAAACAGATTCCACAAGCATGGGCCACTTTGCACATCTGGCTTTAACACGAGCACTGGGGAATTGATCTCTGACCATCGGGCTTTGCAAGCAAGTGCCTTTAACCACTGAGCCATCTCTCCAGCCCGTGATGGTTACTCGTAATGCCTTCCTGGTAAGGTTCCACAGCCAGTAGTTTGGTTACTCAACAGTCTAGACGTTTTTGGGAAGAAATTTTGTGGCTGTGATTATCGCTTCAATGAAGCCCTTTCCCCAGCATAATATGGTGGGCTTCATCCAATCAGACAAAGGTCTTAACAACAAAGGCTGAGGTTCCAGGAGGAGGAGGTTTTCTCCTTCAAGATAATGACATTGACTGCAGATTTTGGACTTGACTTGTGAACTTCCAGGCCCGCCCTACCGGTTCGACTTGTCCACACTCGCATTTATGTGAACCAATTCGCTAAGTATTGTTCCGTAGATGGGTAGGTGGAGAGATAGCTGAAGATTAGAAAGATATATAGATAATGAGAGATACAGAATACATTTGATTTCACGGATGGACAGACATGATGGATGAATATAGTTCTATAGAGAGGTGATAGACATATGGCAGACAGATTGATAGGATGATACACGAATGGTTGGATGGTTGGGTATTTAAGATAGATAGATAGATACATACATACATACATACACAGATACATAGATAGACAGACAGACAGATACATAGATAGATAGATAGATAGATAGATACATACATACATACATACATACATACATACATAGATGCATAGATAGATACGTAGATAGACAGATACATAGATACATAGATAGGTAGATAGATGATAGATAGATAGATACATACATACATAGATACATAGATACATAAATACATAGATACATATACATAGATACATAGACAGATAGATAGATAGATAGATAGATACATACATACATACACTGATAGATGCATAGATAGATACATAGATAGACAGACAGATACATAGATACATAGATAGTGTTGCGGTCAGCATTCTAGTTGCTGCGCAGAAAGAACCCAAACAAAAGTGGCTTGTAGAGGAATGGGTTTATTTGGCTTACACTCGAGGGGAGACTCCATTCTGGCAGGGAAAACGATGGCATGAGCAGAGGGCTGGACATCACCTCCGCCACAGCACTGCAAACAGCGGCAGGAAGGTGTGCCAAACACTGGCAAGGGGAAGCTGGCTTATAACCCCATAAGCCCGCCCCCAACAACACAGCTTCATCGAGGTTGTAAAACCTAAACTACCATCAGCTGAGGATCGATCTATCAGAACACATTCAATTGTTTGTGGGGGACACCTGTATCAAACCATGACAGTCCGCCCCTGGCCCCCACAAACTAATAATCATACAAGATATAAACACAATATATTCAGCTCAACTCTTAAGTCCCCGCAGCTTTCAACTGAGCCATAATACCAAAAATAAACCCATAATGGCACAG
>PVHP010034303.1:0-19162 GCA_004024765.1 Zapus hudsonius
CCCTCTGTTCATGCCATCATCTTCCCTGCCATGATGGACTCTCCCCTCGAGTCCGTAAGCCAAATAAACTGATTCCTCCACAAGCTGCTTTTTGTTTTTTTTTGGGGGGGGGGTTTCTGTGAAGCAACTAGAAAGTTGACTGTAACAACCATGGTAGAGTGAATCAAAGCTAACAATGTCATCTGTTGAAACCATGGTATGCCTCAAAGCTAATGCTGTCACCTGTTGAAATAATGGAACTGGAACCTGAGTCAGTTTCCTCGGCTTCGGGAGATAAGCAGTGTAGGGACTCTGCAGAGTGCCTTTCGATTAAACCACTGAAGTCAGAAAACAGCTTTCACTGCCATCATTCACTTATTCACAGAAAAATGGCGTAGTCCAGCAAGAGCAGAAGAGGCCAAGTAAGGCTATGGTCCCCATGAGGGCGGCATAACTGGAATTCAAGCCTCTGCTAAGGAAGGCAGGCCATGCAGTGGAATGCAGTCTCTCCACCAGGCACAGGAGAACATTTTCATCTGTCAGTTCTCGCGGAACTAACCCTCTCTGGGCTGATGTCCTCCGCTTCCTTTTGTGCCCTTTCCACACTGACGGGTTATTCGTTTTAATTAGCCTCCTCCATGACAGCCTTTTAGATATACCATCACCGGATGAATAAGGATCCACAATTATTTTGCCTTCTCCTGGGTTTTCTGTCTCATTATTCCAATTTCTTCAGTTTAACTATTTTGCTGCTTCTCCTAATCCCCTTGTCCTGAAAACACTTTCAATTCAAACCGAGGAGAAAAAGAACATCTTCAACAAAATTTCTTAGAAAACGAAACACAGACTTGACCATTTCCTAAACTCCAGTGTTTTGAGTGTAATCTATTTCAAGTGAACACTCAAAGCTATAACTTAGTGCTTTCAGATGAAATTCATATTATACATGGGCACAAGAGACATTATTTACAGTTTTATGAATATTCTCTACTGGGCTCTGATGAGACAATAGCAAGCCAGGTAGATCTACTGAAAACTATGGCTATGCTCGTATATCCTGGCTCAAAGAATCTGCATAACATTGTTTAACGTTCAAGATATGTCATCTGTAGGTCACTAGCTTCATTGGAATTCACCAGACAATGTTTGAGTAGATGTGGAAATGACTCTTTTAAAGAATATATTTTCAAGGTAGGAGGAGACGATATAATCAAGCAGCCATATAGTTACATTTCTCCCAGGATACACTCACTGTTTCTTTGAAAATGTTACAGGAAAGTGTCTATTCCACAAAGTAAAATGTCCTTGTTACATAATAAACCACCTGTCCCTGTATTGGAGCAGATTTAAGTCTAATTCCAGCAATAGAAGCCTCTCAAGTCATGGAATCAAAGTAGACCTTTAGGAATTGGTGTCCATGTGAAAACGTGACTGTCTTATGTGCCTTTTGTAGCAAGAAGTATTTCAAATAACCTCAACTTTTGTGCTTTTTCCAAAACAAGCCCCCAGGATTCACCCCACAGTGAGACCTCCTGCAGCTGACTGCTGGAGACAGAAGTAGCCAGCTGAACCTTAATCAAAAATACGCATTATAGTTCAAACCACCCCAGGAACCTTGGTAAGTTCCTGCCAGTGTGAATTGCTGTGAAAAGAGCAAGGCTGCTTGTGAGTGGTGCCTCCTGCTTTGTCACCTGACTGCCTTTCCATTTTGTGAGGACAGGCTTTCTTTCCAGTTCTCTACTGCTGAGGAATGGAGACCCCGTCCTGGCGTATTGGCACCCTGTGATTTGGACTCCCCAGAACTGTGAGCCAGGCTCTCTAGAAGTTCCTCAGCCTCAGATATTTTGCTATAGCAACAGAAAGCACACCAAGACATAGGAGGCTGGAAAGATGGTTGAAAAAGTAAGTCTCAGGCATAAATAGGATCTCAGTAGTGAAAATTGGGGGAAAGCTGATCTTTGTGAATCAGTAAAAAAAATTTGACTGAATGGATTCTGTGTTCTCATGTTTAAAGCTGGTAAAGTTTAAAAATGACCAAATTGGATATTTAGTTGAGATTACTATGAAACCTGTTGAAGAAGCAACTTTGTTTTTCCTGTGTGTTTATAGTAAAATAGCAAGAAGAGAAAAACTACAAAAGGAGTTAGAATGGAGAAACTTTGGGAAAATTCTTTTCCAATCCACATTTTATAGAACAGCAAGGTCACAAGTTCTTGTTCAGGAGACAAGTGGAGCATGAGTGAAGAACCTGGGAAGCCATCCACCCCCCGAAACACTGACAGACAGAACTGCAGGGTATCACACAAAATGAAGGAAAGAGGCCAGATTTCTTACCATTTCCAAAACAGGGCTGTGATGATCAGACTTCTCTGCAGAGCAGCCCCCTCCCCTTGAGTCAGTTAGAGCTACAACCTAGGTGCTAAAACTGATTGGTCAAATGTGAACCAATCAGCTGACTCTCTGACTCACCTATGGAGAACTTAAATTATCTTCCCTAGAGGAAGTCAGCCTCTTCCCCCACTTGGCAATGGAGTAAAGGGACTGCTGATCCAGGCCTCAGGAAGGTAAGCCCCACTTCCAGCTAATGGCTGGGGTGGGGACAGACTCCAGACTTTTTCCCTCAATGAATCTTTCCTTCTCATGATGGGAGCTCCCTATTATCTTTTCTGTTTCTGCTTATTTAGCTAAATAATATAAGTTCTGTTAAACTCTGACACGTGTTTTCCCCACACTGGTGGCTGGAGAACTGTGTAACTTCCCACTGGTGACTGGGAGACTTCCCCATCCAATTCTCCTTTTCCTAAATTAAAAAAATTAGAATAAATGTGTGTAATTAAAATTTATTTCTGTCCCTGTGTATAAATTCTTTTTGCATCAGAGGATGCGAACTCGGAGGAGGAGGGAGGGGTTCCAAAAACTCTCTCTCTCTCCGTGTCTCTTACGATATTAGTTTTCATAATCTGTATCAGGGTGATAAAGCAATTTGATTACCAACATGTGTTATTTTTTAAAACAGAACAATACTACAGAAAGAAATCCAGTAATCATCAAAAATGTCATCCCCACCCCAGGGAAGGGGCATCCTTGGCTTTTCTCTGGTGTCACAAAGCATACTTCCTCTATCAACAGTTGAGTAGTCAAGGGGGTCACCTCTGCCCAGTGCCTCGGGGATGGCATTATCCTCCCAGATAGAGGAGAGCTGGGTGGTTCTCTTCAAAGGGAAAGAACCCTATGTCAACATTGAGATCCAGTGAAGCCCATGTTGCTTCATTCTGTGCTCATTCTTTCCCTCACTCCTTTTCCTCCTGTTTAGAGTGGTGATATCTGGCCTGTGCTTATCTCACCATTACATTTTGAAATCTCAGAACTTGATTTATTTCACAAATTCACAGTTAAAAAGGAAATTTTCCACAAAAATGTAACTGAAGACTCATTCATATTTGATTTAAATATTTAGACAAAACTTTGGATTATTGATATTAGATTTATATGAGAACAAGGTAAGACCAGAAGCTTTGGAGCGAGAATGAATATATTTTTCCTGAAACGGACTAGGTATTTTCTTGGTCAAGGAGAACAATGTTATGGACTGAATGTATGTGTTGCCCATGAGTGTGATAACATTAATAAGTAGAGATTGTGTCGATGAGGGTAGAGTCCATGATGGACTAAATCTCTTATTGGAAAAGGGAACAGGAACCAATTTCTCTTTCTGTGTGAGGACACAGTGAATAGAAACTGTGAGGAACACAACCTTGTCAAGGAACCACAGAGCTAGAGGCTAGGCACCTTACCTGATCCTTTAGCTTCTGTTAGTGAGAGAGAAATGTCTGCTGTTTAAATCACCCAGTCTATGATATTTTGTCTTTGCAACTCAAGCTAATATTAAACATATGCCAAACCTATTTTTATTTTTAACTATTTGGGATTGAACTGATGTTAGTTTCTAGTATCTGAAGTGGCTAAGAGGAAAATAGCTTTAATTTTGACCATCCAGGCAGCCGATACATATAACTGATGCTCATGAACACCTTTCTTCTTCAGTGGACTTCCCTTCAGCGTGCACTCTGTGCCAGAACCATAACTTCCTTCCTTACAGTCTAGACACAGAGGGAGTTCTCTAACGTGCCCTCTGAAAATCCCTTTTAACAATTAGTCATTTTTCCCTAAAAACATTACTCCATTCATCTAATGGTTCTATACATCCACTATTTCTTCATGAAACAACTCATTGTTTCAAGACCTAAAAACCAGGTTATTTATCAGAAATATAAAATAATTTCCCAAGGTCATAAAGTTAGAAAGCAGAAGCAGTTTTATACTTGCTGAAGCTAGACCCAAAGGCTACAATCTTGACCTTTCCAATACCATGGATCCAGGCCACAGAATTCTAAGGTATAAGAAGCTCATAGCTATGGAACTTGAATGTAACTGAATATTTTAAATCATACTTGTGAGGAAAATATCAAAAGTTAAATGAATTTTTACGAAAAATCAGTGCAATAAATTAAAATTTTAGAAAATAAATATTGATTTGCAGATAATAACAAAATTAATTGGTAGGTAAAATTGAATATGGAATTAAGATGAGATATAACTTCTATGGCATTATAATTATTCTACTCAGGTTTTTTTAGAGGAGATATTTTTCTTATGTTTAAATGGCTAACTGAAAATATATATTTTAATGAACTGGGAATATAGCTCAATGGTGAAACTCATGTGTGAGGGCCTAAGCTTAACTCTCTCTCTCTCTCTCTCTCTCTCTCTCTCTCTATATATATATATATATATATATATATATATATATATATATATATATATATATATCAAAAAAGATATGTTGGTTTACAAATGACTAATTATTTTTCTTTATAGACTGGACCCTCAACACAAGCTGCCTGGGAGAACTAGGTGTGCGGGACTATAATTTTGAAAATTCCTATGCCTTGTGAGTCATGTTGATTGACTTGGACAGAGGAAGTTCCATGATTATCTGTGTATTTTTATAAATCTTCTTTGTGTGCTCATGTTGGTATAATTAAAAAACAACTCTTAGGCATCTGTTTCCAATGCCATTTCCTGACATGTGATACTGAGATCTGTTTGTGTTGCCTACCACAGCGGTGGGTAGGGCCCTGCGCTTTCATCACTGGACTCTGTAAAGAAATCAATTTTTTTAATATATATTTATTGTCCATACTGTGTTACATTATTCAGTGGGCAAACGATGAGCTGTTATCCCCAATTCCCCAACGCCCCCCTCCCCATCCCCAATCAGCTGGATATCCTCCTCTGTGTACCATCTGGATCAGTCCTTGTAGCAGGGGGCCCTGGATAGCCTGGTACTCAGCCCAGACCTCCTGTCTCCAGTGTGCTGTTGCTGTAGGGTTCCATACCTCTGGATAGTCTCCCCCACCACGGCTCTTACAATCTTTCCACCCCCTCTTCCGCATAGTTCCCTGAGTCGTGGTGGATGAGTATTAAGGCTGCTTTAAGATTGTGAGTTTAGGGGTCTTTGTGATGAAGATCTTTGGTTTCTGTCTCACTGGCTTATCCTGTGTAGGTTGAAAGTCTGTGGCTGTGGGTCCCTAGGTCCTCCCATCATTCTCTGCGGGGTTCCATCTGGGTCCTCCACGGTATGACTATGGTGGTTCCTCTCCAGCCAGAATCTCAGGTATCGGCCTACGGGTCGGTTGTTAGGTTTAGATGGGCCCCAGCTCTCTCGCTGTATCCTGAAAAATACAAGCACAATCAAATTTTAAATGTAATTTCAATTAAATTAATATTTAAATTTCAATATCCACCTGCATCATCCACTCCTGGGCACCAACTACCTATGGCAAGGAATGGTCAATAAAGTAAGTATTGATTTTAGTTGGAAGAGATAGTGGTAGGACCAGAATGGAGTAATCAGGTTGAATTTTAATGTTAATCCTTTATAAATAAAAATGGAAAAAGATTTGCTAGGTGCTGAGAGAAAGAGAGAGAGAGAAGAGAGAGTGAGAATAAATTGCTATAATAGGCAAAAATGAGAATCTAGGATTGAAGGCAATCTAAGGAACTGCTCCTGTTTTCAGTTAACTGCTCCTCCCCCCAATTAATGTCTTAATCTTTAATTGGGATTTCTTACCTAGAAGAAAGAAAGGGGGTTGAGTATTTAAGGGCTCGTACTGTGATCCACAAACCAACTAAATTATTACCAAAGTTTTACCTTTCCGAGATGGAAACTTAAAAATGTGTCCATAAGGAATTCTTTCTAATATTTTTTTCTCTCTCAAATAAATGTAAAATTCTCATCTTACCTTTTTCAGCATTCACTTTGTTATATCCTAGAGTGCTTTTATAAAACTTTTGTAACTTTCAGTGTTTGTTCTCAAATCCACTTTCTAATCTGAAGTTCTACAAGGAGGGTCACTGAGGTGGTGTAGTTAATTGCCTGTCCAGCTCTTGGCTCTGCAGACACTGGAAAGGACTTAACATTCTTGTTGAACAGTGCAGGCTTTGGATCGAGTGTTAACAGCTTCAGATCCCACAGCTCCTCTCACTTACGTGATGATACTGAGAAATCATTTAATACACCTGGGTCTCCATCATCTTATTCAAAATTGGAAAAAATAATAATCTCACAAGTTGTTGACTTCAATATGTGTAAGATACTTCACCTGTGGTATGTAGAAATTGCATGGTAGGTGGCATTTCCCTATATTTTAATAAATGTTTTTTGAAACTCTATCAGAAAAATCTAATTTGATTGATGATTTAATACATGGAAAACACTATTCTTCCACAACCGTGTGTGTGTGTGTGTGTGTGTGTGTGTGTGTGTGTGTGTGTGTGTGTGTTTGTGTTTGTATGGGTGCATGTATGTGTGTGCGTGTTTTTGAATTCCAGAGGACATCATCAGGTACAATTCTCATAAATACTGCCTACCTCTTTTTGAGATGAATTAGGCTCTCCAGATGACCAGGGGGCCCTACCACCTCTGGCATTTTACATGGGTTCTGGAGCTTGAGATCAGCTTCTCATGCTTGTGAGGCAAGCACTTTACGGACTGAGCTGTCCTCCCAGCCCAACTTCTAAAACCTTTTCTTAGGAAGTTAAATAATTTTCTTGAATTCACTTGTGTGAAAACAGGTTTGTCTTTTGCTGAAAGGGGAGGAGCTCAGTGGTGTCGAGTCAGTGAGCCGTAGCAAGTGACCAGGAGTTCTATTGTAAAAGGCCAAAAGGTAGAATAGACACCAGGAGGTATTGACCTATAAGACGTCTTGCATTCATGCTGACTTTACTTCTGTGTATAGAGAGAGGATATTCCCAGCAGTAAGCTATCTTAAGCCATTTCCTACTGCCATGACAACATCTGGGAGTGGGTGACACAGAAAGAAAAGACTCTGGTTCTGAAGCCCAAGAGATCTGTGACTACAGTGACAGCATCAGAGTCTGGTGTTGGTTCATGTAATGGTCAAGTGGAAAGGGCCAAACACAGGGGAAGCCTTTCTTCCTAACAAACTTCTCTTGCAGCCCTGTCATAGTCAGCCACACGACCCTGGGATCAATCTCCAAAGCACACACGATTATGGGAGGAAAATATTTATTGAACAGATCCAGGGGAAGAAGTTAAGGAAAGGCTGGCTCCCTTTCACAGAAGCAAGCAGAGACAGAGACAGAAGCCCACCACCAGCACCAAAAGCAAGCATCCTCCAAACTAACAAAAGGAACTCCAGGCTGAGCTCAGACTGCTTTGTGCATATATATAGCTAAAATTCCAGACCCACTCCAGAAATACCTTAGGGCTGAACCCTAGGATCTGGCCAAGGTGACACACTTCCTCTAGCCAGAACTGGCTGGAGACAATTTACAACTTTAATAAACCCTAATTCTTTTGGGGGACATTTATTCAAAACTACCACAAGCTCCTACTCGGTTCTCCCAGAAGCACACAATCACTATTGAAAGAATTAACCTGGTCTCCCCCATACCCCTTTTCCCGGGAGAAGAATGGATCCATCCTATGACCAGATCACCTCAAAATGACCATGGTTCTCAACACTACTGCACTGGGGACCAGATTTAAACATGGGCTTCAGAGAAGACAGGCAGAGCAGAAGGAATCGTGACCCCAGGGTAGCAAGGAGGATGCTTCTAGGGAGGGACTGGAGAGCTCTCATAGTTTGCAGGGTTTACAGTGTAATATGCACATGACTGACCTGAGTCTATCTAAGGAGACCTGGGCACAGGCCCCAAATCCCAGAAGCCTGTGAGTGAGTACTTGAAAGTTTCTTTCACTAAAATGTCGCCAAGATGCCTTGCAATCAATATGTGCTGCTTCAACAGCTTTTTCTCTGGGCTGAGGAATATTATCTTGAACCTAATGAAAAGGCTGAGTATGAGAACCATTGAGGTTTATTAAGGAACTGGCTCACAAAATAAAAATAGCTTCTTCATTGAAATTCAGTATTTCATCAGCCACAAAACTGTGGGAAGAAAACCTGATTTTTTTCTTCAAAAGAGGCAATCAATTATTTCAAATTCTAAAGAAATTAAAATGTAAACTTAACCTCTTTAATCTCTCAATGAGAATATTATTTCAACCTTATGAACCAAGTTACAACCAAAATTTAGAATAAAACACCCTGCATTAATTTATTTGCAACAAAGTATTTTTCCTTTGTTTGAGCAGAAAAGATGCTAAGTGTATTCTGAATATTCAGTGTCTCTGCCATATAAATGCATTAATGAACTGAAAGTTAATTATCATATTCTTAAAAAATACACAATTACAGAATACTCACCCTTTGAAGCCTTGGGCATTTCACCACCTTTCAAATTAAGAGTTAATTAGAGGTCCAAAATTAAAATTGCAGCATTAATGGCAGTTCCATTATTTTTTAAAAGACAATTCTTAGATCTTTTATTGATACTCTTGCTTTTGATTAACATATGAGAATAATTTCTTTTCTTCATTGAGATATTTTTAGACCAACTAATGACCTTAATTTGTCCTGGAGTATTAAATATTTGATGTGCAGGAAAAAGAAAAAAAGAAATTTTAAATAAAATAAAGGGAAAAAATGTATGGAAAAAAAAGAAAGAAGCCTATGGAAAAAAATAAAAACATTGCTTTGACACTTCCAAGTCCATGAAAGGGAAAAAAAAGAAAAGTCAAGTTGGCAACTTGCTAAGAAGGAGATACTATCCATCAGACACTGGAAAGTCAAGGTCTGTTACTGGGTTTATGAGAAAGTATACATGCTAAGTAAATAGTGAGACTCCTAGGGATCTTTTACACACAGAACCAGGGTACTACAGATAACTGGAGAAGAACACACATAGAGGAACCCACAAAATGCCTGCAAGATCCCCAAGGTTGAGAGGAACATAGACCTAAGTAAGATGCCCACAGGTATTGACGGAGGACAGAGTGGGTCAAGGAACACTCAAGATGGTGTTGGTTATGTAGTGAGCACACGTAGCAAATCTATTTACCATGTAGCAGTAGAAAACAAAAAAGCACCTACAAAGCCTGACGTCACCTACTAAGACCATGAAACTATGGTGTTTGTCAGCACTGACAGTGTGTTCACAATTCCATCAGAGAGTTTGGAGAAAAAAAAAATGTTTGAACAAAAACTAAAGTAAGTAAGTAAAAATTAGGAAACTTTCTAACTCCAGAAAAGACTTCCATAATATAGCAAATACTATATATATTATGATCGTGCACTGCATGGTCCTCTTCTGATACACATCTACAAAATTGTAAGGTCTGACAATGATTAAATGATATGTAACTGTGTGAGGACATTGGCCAGCAAGAGGAGAGAAATGAAAGGTGAAAATTCAGCAGTTCAAAAAGTGGGGTTGAGAGAGCGGAATCTGTATATTTTGTCTACAGCCAATCATTTGAGTCTTAACTCTACCAAGATTTGTAGAAGTAAACTACTTAAAAAGAAAAGAGTTAGCCTGACCAAATCAGAGAAATGGAGCCAAATTTAAGAAGGACCTTGATGAAGAACAGAAAAAAATTTCCCCTGGGAATTGAGACGAGATTGGTTTTTTGTTTGTTTGTTTGGTTGGTTGGTTTTTTTTTTTGTTTTTTATAAGCAAGAGGGATGTCCAAAGAACTTCTGTGTTTCATTCTAAGCTTTATTCTCCCTTGACTCATCAACCAGATAATGAGGACAGACTTCTGGTGTCATGTCAAGCATGGAAGGCACTCAGAAGCCATCATTTTGTCCTAAGAACAAGTACGCAGCTGAAGCACCCCAAAGTAACAACTCTTCTTAGACCCATCCCAGAGGTAAGGTCATGGGCACATGGCTACCTCCAAATCTGGAGACAGGACACACAGAGTCTCAGCTTGCTGGAGCAGAAACCCTATAGGATGCAATCCTGGGGTAGGAACACCAGCACAGCTATAAACATCTTTTCTTCACAAAGCCTGTCTGCAAGAGAAGATATTTCAGAGTTCCTGAGTCTAACCACCCTAAGTCCAGCGAAAGGAGAAAAATGAGAGGCACCTGTGACTTCCCAGCCCACCCACACAGAGCTCCCCTCTCCAGCTGAGGTCCAATAGGGTCAGCTATGCAGGCTTATCGTGAGGAAAATCCAGTTGGTCCAGGCCTGAATGAGGAATGTTTATTCCTGAGGCAGTCAAGGGAGAAGAAAAGAGAGCAAGCCTCAGATCTCTCACCTCAAGGCCAGGTTTAGAGATATTCATGGGACAATGAGGCAGGCTGCATCAGGAAAGAATCCCATAAAGCTCATGGGATGCATGTTCAGAAAATGGCAAATTAACAAGATCTGAGGACCCACTTTCCAGTCCTTTGACACTCAGCAAAGGAAGTTACACATCACATACCTGAACATTCCCAAGTAGAGGGTGGTTGTTTCAATGGATTTAAGATTGACAGAAGTGGCCAAGTTACTGGGAATAAAAATAATAATAATAAAATCAGTTCAGGCAATTATTACCATGATGGCCAACATGTAGAGGTATTAATCTTCATCACAGTTAACAAAGGTTGCTTAGCTACATGACCACTGAAAATGGTAGTTTGTAAAATCGAAGCTCAAAAAAAATATATTGTGAATTAAATCGAGTTTCTTATTTCACCTCAGCTTCAGTAGGTCCCTGGAACGTTCCCTTTTGCCTCCCACTTTCTAGCACTAGTGAAGTACTGTCGCAAAAATTACTTTTATCCTCTACACCAAGTCTAACTTTCAGTTAAAAAATCACAAGGTATATTAAAAGCAAGAAGTAACAAGTACATCGATTTGATCAAAATAACTGAGCACAGACCTTCTTATGGCATAATCTTCTAGTCACCATGCAGTCCAGAGATGAAAGTGTAATGTAGCATTTCTGACCAAGTTAGTATCTGTTGGGTCATAAAGACTAATAGATGTTTAATCCAGCTACTCAGTGAAATGGTCAGTCACTTAAGCTTGTCTGTCTTAGCTAACACCATAGCAGGTATTTTTGTCTCTAGTCAGTATTACTCAGATGTAGGGGTATATGATGGCAGAAAAAAAAACAGTAATACCTACTATGAAATCCTTAAAATGTTAAAATGAATTAAGTTGCTTTTTACATTCACACAAAGAATATCACATATTTTGTAAAAATGAGCTATCAGAAAATGTTGTGATTTAAAAAATGTTCATTATTTGCAAGAAGTCTATTTCATCATTAGAAATTGAAAGGAAAACATAGAAAAAGGAATACTTTGAATATTGCCTAGCAACAGGATTTAATCAATATTTTCTTTCCCGTCATTTTCAGACTCACAAGGTTATAAGTAAGTCAGGACTTAGCTCGAGTTCAGATCTGATCCTACAATCTGTATGAATTATTCACATTTCCAGAACTCGGCATCTCCACCTACACGAGTTCTTGTATCAGGTCATTACATCCTACAAATCCAAAATTCATTATATAAAAGATTCCCTAGCAACTACATGTTCTTAGGGAAATATAATGAATATCATGTTTCTATCCTTTCCGAAACAAGTAGGAATGTGAGCACATCTTCACAGGACGCTTTGCACTTTGTAAATCTAGCTTTCAGTCAGAGTTGCTTTAATAAGGTATGGCTAGGAACCCATCATAGCTGTCACCAAGCAAATCCAGCAGTCCAACCACTTTTTCACTTTCCCAAGGAGTAGTTCTGTACTGCTCGGCTCTTAGCAGAAATCTCGGAGTTTAATGTATACCGAATGCCATATTTTCTCTGAAATTAAAAGACAGTAGGTTGTTTTGGATTTTCCAATGCACCTTTTTTACTAAGTAAAAGCATTATTTGAAAACCTAAGTATTTCTTAAGAATTCCAACATGAAAAATCCATGTGTTGAGAGTAATCAACCATATTATTACCCTAGTACACCTTTGCACAGTGTGCACTTAGGATGTGACCAGCATTGTGGTCAAGCTTACAATGAAGGAAAATGAAAATTCCTTTATTTATTATTAAATAGCTTTAATATCCATAATTAGATACATTGTATGAGCAAATTTATGATGGTACCCCATTTCCCTCCACCATGTTCCCAATCCAAAGGAGATCCTCCTCAGTGAGCAAACTGTCCATGGGGTAGGGGGTTATGAATTGTACAAGAGGTAGCCAATTCTCCCCCCACCACTTTGTGTGTTGTTACTGAGGGGAGCAATGTCTCTGGATATTCTCACCCACCATGGTTCTTACATTCTTTCTCTCTGATAATGGAAATTTCCCCTTGGAGCCCAGGTTCTTGGTCCCCATAAGATTTTGCCATGGATCCCAGTTCCTTTTAAGGGTTCCTTGTCATAAATGGATCTCTTAGCCAATCTGAAAGCTGTTGATCATCCTCCTCAGTTTAGCGCTACTATTGCACAGATGACCTCTTGACTTTCTGGTCTCTTCCATATAGCAGTGTGTTCAGCATTTTTGTGACATCAGTCTGAATTGTATATCAGTGTTCTCTGCTTTCTCAAGGTCATTCAACTGGTAAGAAGCTGGTTGTGGATTCATAGTCATTCTAATGGCAGAACCCAGGATTTTATGGTAAAAGCACTTACCCACAGTTTACCAAAATGTTTCATATGCAACACACTATTGTTAACTAGAACACTGTGCAGAAATCTCTAAACATATTAACCTTGAATTATGTGTAACCATCTAAGCTTACCTTATAAGGCTAGTTTGATATAAAATATCTGGAGATTATAGATTAAAAAAAGAAATTTTTTTGCCTTCTGGAAATAACAGTTTCAATTTTAGAAGAATTTTCTTCTCATCTTTATCTATGCTTGTGTATAGACCTTAACATTCACAAATGTTTTAATTTTTATCTCAAATCATATACTAATTCTGGTGTCATTAAGTATTCATTGAAAACATTATTTTAACAGTTACAAAAGAAACATCTGATTGACTTTATTTTTATATCTTTATTACGAATAAGTATATACATTTTTTGAGCAAATCTTGTGAATGTGTCCCCATTTCCCTCCTCTCTGTCCCCTACCCACTAGGTCCTTCCTTGGTGTGCATTCTGGATCTGTCCATAGGATAGGGGGTATGATGTGCACAAGAGGTAGCCAGTTTTTCTTTCTTTTTTTTTCTTCCCCGTTTGTGCATTGTTGTTGAGGGGGGCAATGTCTCTGGATATTCTCCCCCACCATGGCTCTTACATTCTTTCTGCCCCTATTCTGCTCAGTTCCCTGAGTCATAGTGGGTGAGTTTTAATTCTGCTTTATTGTTGAGATCTTAAGTATCTCTGGATCTTTGCCCTGGATTGTGTTGGGTATCATTGGTGTCTCTCTCCATTGACCTTTAATGGGTTATCAGACTTGCTGTGGTAATTGGTCTCTTGTTTGTCTCGTCACATTCTCTTAGGTTTCATTTGGGCCCTGTGTGAAGGCTAGGTGTGGTTTGTCTCCTGCCAGGATGTCAGCCATCATCCAGTGTCTTTTTGGTGGAATTTAGTTGTCCCCGGCTCTCTCACTGCCTTCTGTAAAATACAACGGTATTGCAAAAATTCCTTGTGCCATTCATTTATTTTTTTCACTTTAGTGGCTTGGGAGTGTGCACGAAGCCATGAAGGAGCTATTTCAAAGCAAGCTGAATGCATTGAGCTCAGTTCATGGATGGACCCTCATCTACAGCTCAGCTGATATGTCCACAGCCTAGAGAAGGGGCCTGGCCCAAGCCAAGGAAGCAAAGGGAAACTAGCTAGACAAGTTGCCTAATGACTGTCTGAGTGGACAAGGGCCTTTTCTTTCAATATCTATTTTCCAATCTTCATTCTCCTAGTTTTAAGAATAAACATATTTGACTAACTTTAGTTCATTCACCCTCATTGGGAGAGTGGAACTCTGGAGACCAAGGCGGATATAGAAGCATTTGCTCCCTTGAACACCAAAGTACTTTTGATCTGTACGTTTTTGTCGCAGATAAGGTAGAGACCAATGTGAGCTGGATTCTCTTTCTAACTAAGAATTCTTTCTGATCACTCCCTGTCCATTCATTTTCCTGTTGAACATTTCCTCCCTCGGGCTTCTTGTATCTCTGTGGGAATAATGCAAAGAATGTAGTCAAAATCAAGTGTTTATTTTGTTTTCCTGTTTACTTTTTCCTACCACTGTGCCGAAAAGACCGTGCCTTATATGGATTTAAGAAAAATTCATCCATTAACAGATCACTGGAGGGAAGAAATCTAAATGACTCTGTGTATGCAGAATATAATAGCAGTTGGCTAAGAGTATCCATAGGGCATTAGGAAAATGTACATGAACCATCCTGGATGTGGGAATTATATGGCTGAAACATCAAGATAGAGAAAAGCAATCATTTGAATATGCAAAAGTACACAGCCAAACAGCCTCGTTTCATATATAGATTTACTCAAAGCCAATAGCAAATTTATGACATATAATAAGCTAAATGCAAGCAATGCATCCTCCTCTAAAATAACATACTCTGAGATACAGTGAACAGAACAAGCAAGAACGGGAGCTGCTGGCTCCATTCTTATCAAATGGTAAGAACACAGGTTGGGTGGCGAGTCTGGCTCTCTGACTTCCTTGCCCCTGAAAGATGGCTGTGTGTCACCACAGTCCTCCTTCCTCTTACCAAAAAGTCAAAAAAAAAATGAGCATCTCTTTACCACCCTTGGGACTGATGAGAGGCAGAAACTGGGCACAGCCATGGAAAGTCAGATGATTTGGTTCTGAAAAATGAGAGCCATGTTTCCATTTTGGATCATTACTTGAATACAACATGAGCAGTGGTACTTGGTGATTTTGTAGATTTTTTTTTCAGATTCTGACAAGCTTCAGAGTCATTTTTTTTAAATAACATATTTATTGTCAATAATTACATACATTATATGGGCAAATCTTGTAATATTACCTCCATTTCCCTCCTCCCTGTCCTCAACCCACTGGGAGCCCTCCTTGGTGGGCATACTGGATCAGTCCATGGGGTGGGGGGTTATGAACTAACTGAACAAGAGGAAGCCAGATTATTTTTATTTGTTTGCTGTTGCTGAGGGGAAATGATTCTGGATATTCTCCCCCACCATGGCTCTTACAATCTTTCCACCCCCTCTTCCCCTCAGTTCCCTGAGTCATGGTGGGTGAGTTTTAAGTCTGCTTTATTGTTGAGATCTTAAGAGTCTCTGGACTTCTGCTTCTTCTGCTTTGGATTGTGGTGGCTATCATTGATGTTTCTCTCTCTCTCTTCTCTCTCTCTCTCTCTCTCTCCCTTGTTTTTTTTTTAAATTTAGCAAAGTAACGGGCTCCATTAGGACATTTTCATCCATACATGTCAACACACTTTGTTATTATTTCTCCTTCTTACCCACTACCTCTTTGACTGCAAGAGCCATTATTTAGATAATGATGATATAATGGTCAGTTGGGTAAAGTAGCTGCTACAGTTAAATATGGTTTGAGTGTGTCTCCCAATAGATTCAGTATGGCAGTGTTGAGAAGTGGTGGAACCTTTATGAGGCAGGGCTGAGGGGAAGGTCTTTAATCATGAAGGCACTGCCCTCAGAATGTATTTACATATTCCTGCTAGAACTCTGCTCAGTTCCTACAAGGCCAGGTTGCTGTGTAACGAATGAGCTTGGCTCCCGAATCTCTTGCTTCATGAGGCCTCATGGTATGACTTTTCATTCCCACTCTCATGTGCTCCCACCATGAAGTCACCCACCATGCTGTGATGTAGTCACAAGGACCTTACCAAACGCTAACCTGATAGTGTTGGCTCCTCTTAGACTTCAGCCTTCAAGACTGTGGGCTAAATAAACATATGTTCCTTATTCATTATCCAGACTCAGGAATTCAGTATACAAATACAAAACACACCAAGACACTTAACATGGGCAGACACTGGTCCTGAGGATCAAATATTAAATAAAATCATTATATTATATACCATGCCCTCTATAGCATCCCTTCTTCTTTCCAATAAACCTCAATTCTATTTCGATGTCATCACCTATTCCTTCGATTATGGAGGTCTTGTGTAGGAAGTGTCAGGAGCTGTAAGATCAAGAAATTCAAGGCCATCGCATGTCTGGAATATTGCTCTGTAAGCAGTCCCACCCTTCCTTTGGCTCTTTCTGGCATCTCCTCCCCGATAGACCCTGGAGGGTATGACAGAGATGTCTCTGTCATAGTGCTTAGTGCTGAACACTCCACTGTTGCTTCTTCTCAGCACTATGGTGACTTCTGAGTCACCCTAGTGGTCTCCACCATTTGAAAAGAGAAGCTTCTCTAACCAACAGTGAGAGCAGCATCAATATATGGTCATAAAAAATCATGCAAAAAGTGGTTTGAGAGCAGTTTGGTGGACATAATACATGTATTTAGCAAGACAACAACAGTCATTACTCCCCTAGGGCTTATGACCTCCTCAGCCATAGGCTTTTGACTCTGTTTACAGTACCAGGCATGTATTCCTTCCCATGGAGCAGGCCTCCAATCCAATCAGAGAGCAGTTTTGGTTTCCCCCATAACAGATACACCACTATTGCACCAGTTGGCACATTTGGCCTGGCTAGCCAATCTTAAGGTTTGCAGGGTTCCTTGCTATTTAACACTGTTGATGACTTCTCTCTCCCAAGGGGCTGCATGCAGCAAAATTCTCAGTCAACAGGGAGGTTTCCAACTCAGCTACAGTTGATTTCTCAGTGACCTGCATGCTGAGCCTGTGATGTCTTCAGGAATAGGGTCTTATTATCTATTTCTGGTGAGCAGCCAAGAGCCTTGGCAATGGCCTGTAATATTTTGGGGGCATGAGGAACTTCCCGGGCCAAAAACTCACTTGAAGGTATCTTACCCCTGGCACTGAAATTTTTGTAGTAAAAATCTATGGTTTCTGGGTGGCACCATTATCCATGTCCATAGGTAGGATACTTCTGTGCATACTATCTCTTCTTTAAACATATATATATATATATATATATATATATATATATATATATATATATATATATATATATATATATATATATTATTGGCTAGCAAAAAAAAGGTTTCCATATGGCTTCTTCATAACATCTAAAATTTTAATTAACCCTCCTTTCATACTTCCTCTTCTCCATTCCATACCCTGATCACATTTAAACCATCCCCACTCCCAGTAATCTGTCCATCTACTTATATATCCACATGGCCTCCCCTTAAGCCCTCCCCTCTGCTGCCACCCTTATGGCCCATTCTAGCTTCCTGGCCTCTACTACTGACTTGCAAAACCAAAGTTTGTAGCTAGTGTCTACATATGAGAGAGAACATGCAGAATTTGACTTTCTGGGCCTGGGTTACTTCACTTGATACAATCCTTTTCAGATCACCCTGCAAATTTCATAATTAATTTTTTTCTGTCTTTACTGCCAAGCAAAACTCCATTGGGTTAATGTGCCACAATCTTCATTATCCATTCATCAGTTAAATGCCATCTGGGCTGGTTCCATTCCCTATCTATTGTGAATTGAGCTGCAGTAAACATGGTTGAGCAAGTATTCAACTCTTTCTTAATGTTTAACTGGGAAGCCATTGTATCTCTACCTATTTATCTTTATTTTCTTCTCTCTAAAATGTAAGTATAACTTTCCTTAGACATATTTTTAAAAGAGAGTTAAAATAAAATTTAAAGAACTCCTAAGAATATCTAGCATATATCAAATGCTTCAAAATGGTGAGAACTATTAGTTCTTGAACTCTGGGAAGAACAAAAGGATTGAACCATAAGAAGGAGTAGTGTTGGTTACAATAATTTAATGTATTAAATACACTTTGAAATCTTTCTAAAATAAATGAAGTCTATTTATTTCTAAAAGAAGTGAAGCTTACAGTTATGCAGATATCAGATGCTGTCCACTCCTTGCAAAATAAGATAATCACACACCTCCATCCTAGACCATCTCTCTTTCTCTACTGTCCAGCCTCTGAGACACAGAGAGGACTGAGAGGAGCTGAGTCTCTTATTTCTTCGTTAAAAGTGTCATGTCACACTCCCCTGGCAAGGGTCACTGTGTGTGATACTTCTTGCCAGGCTTGGTCCTATCACATTGCTTTCGTCACGCAGGCTTAGTTTAAAACCCTTCTCTAATCCATTTCTTTAGACACAGTCTTCTACAGAGCTCTGAGATTTATCACATGGACACAGGCCAAAGCAACTCCCCTGTTGTCTCTCATTCTCACTACCTAATGATGATTGAGTTATGCTGGATTTCCAGGAACAGGTCAGGCTGGATTCATGGCTCATGTCAGCAAAATATATCAAAGCTGAAACTTTTGTTTGCTACTTATTAGAAATTAGAATGCACTTTGACTGTTAATTTTCACAATTTAAGCTTAAATGAATTTAAATTGCATACTTTTGAAAATGCAGGGTCCAACTCACATTAAATGCATCATGAGTGACCAATACTTACACTTCAAAGGGAATTTTGCTATGGCAGCAGAAGCAGAGCATGATGGTACCACCTGTCTGAAAAATCTTTCCTTTTGGAAAATTAGTCATTCTCTTCTAAAGACAAACTATTTCCTAGCAACTGTCTTACCTAAACTTACATTCCACTCATTGGTTCATCTTGGATGAGTGAATTGCATGTGTCAGTATCTTAGCATAGAGCCCCTTGCAAGAAGAGAAGAGAAAAAACCATGTCTTCAAAAGTTGCTCTTAGAAGCTA
>PVHP010034304.1:0-18695 GCA_004024765.1 Zapus hudsonius
CTGCAACACATGCTTCTGTGGTTACAACACTATCTCAATCCAACCAGAATCAGAAACAGCACACTCACTAAAGACCCTACAATGGCCTATACTGGCTCGCTCATTAAGAAAATTAGACCTTTATCTTGAAACGGGAAAATTGCAACACACAAAAGAAAAACAACAGCACAACATATCAAGCTGAGATTCCCCCCCCCCCAAGGTGCCTTAGTCCCACAGTGGAAGTTGCCCCTGAAAATGTAGGGGAGACAACAGAATTACAACTCTAACATAAGAGTAAAATAACCTCAGGACATAACTGCAATGACACTCTAACTAAGATATTGGCTGAGCTGGAAACAGTCAAAAACACATAAATGAAGTGGAACTCAATAACATGATCTTCACCATCAGACTTAATTGAGGAAAACCAGTGACTTCAAAATAGTAACAAATGAAATGATGATAAGCCAACAATGAGGAGCTCAATAACCAGCTGAATAAATTCAATGAGGATATAACCAAAGGCAAGAATGAGTTCTATGAAACATTGAGAAAAACAAATCTAGACTTGAAACTGGAATGTAAAACAAAGAGATGGAGATGATGAAGAAAAACATGAAAGAAAACAAAAATCAGACAGTGCTATTAAAAGCCTCCTTAGAATTCCTTAATCCCAGAGTTAATAACCTGGAAGACAGAATCTCAGACCTCAAAGGCAAGACAGAAGATGAATAGGGACTCCAAAAACTTCAATAAATTAAAAAATTCATGTGAACAAATAAGAGGGAATTGTAGGACACCCTAAAGCAACCAAACATCAGGATCATGGGTATAGCAGAGGGGAAAGAAATTCAGGCCATAGTAACCAAAATAGCATAGTATTGGTACAAAAACAGACATGTAGATCAAAGGAACAGAATAGAGGACCCCGAGCTGGACATGGTGCTGCAAACCATTAATCCCAAGCACTCAGCTCACAGAAGTAGGAGCATCACCATGAGTTTGAGGCCAGCCTGAGACTCCATAGTGAATTCCAGGTCAGCCTGGGCTAAAGAGAGAACCTACCTATAAAAAAAAAAGAATAGAGAACCCTGATGTAAAGCAGACAGTTATAGCCATCTGATTCTTGACAAAAATGCCAAAAATATGCACTGGAGAAAAGATAGCCTCTTTAACAAATGGTGCTGTGAAAACTGGATGTCTGTATGTAGAATGGTCATTTTAATAATATTAATTATTCTATGACCTATCCATGCATGAGCATGGGGGGATCTTTCCATCTTCTCATGCCCCCCTGAATTTCTTTCTTCAGTGTTTTTAATGCTATTATTATATAGGACTTTTACTTCCTTGGTTAGTGATATTCCAAGATACTTAATTTTTATGGCTATTGAAAATAAGACAGACTTGATGATTTATTTCTCTGTATATTTGTCTTGGTCATATAATAAGGCTACTGATTTTTATGTGTTGATTTTGTATCCCTTTGTAGGAAGAATTTTTCACCTTTAGATCTTTGGTAGAGTCTTTTGGATCACTAATGTACAGATTTTTTTTGTTGGGACTAGTCTAGAAGCAGTTTATGTGAGAGGCTTGATGCCTTCTGGTTGCCTGTGGCCTGAGAAGTTGTGTGGGGTTGCTTTGCATAGAAATGGACTGGTGTGGTCAGATGACTATCACTCAGAAAGAAATGAAATCTCTGGGCCAAACTTTCTACACATTCAGCTACAATTGTTTGAGAGATTACAGCCATTGTACTGGGCCAGCTGATCTGCAATGGGACTGCAGGAAGAATGGAGACTTTTGAAAGTAAGGAGCCTGAATGCTCAAGGAATGACCTGTTTTTCAAAGTCAGCTTTATTGCCCCCCTGAATCAACAAGTTGATTGCCCATTTGTCATAGTCAACCACATGCCACTAGGATGAAATCCAAACCAGGCACAGATTGGGAAGAAAGTATTTATTGAAGTAACAGATCAGAGGAAGTTCCAGAATGGTGAAAGAGGCTGGCCCCCTTTCATAGGTCCAAGCAGAGAGAGAAAAACCCATCACCAGCCACTCTAAAGCAAGCAAGCACATTCAAAGCTCTCAAAAAGCAGGAGCTCCAGGCTTGAGCTCAGATTGCTCTTTGCATATGTATAGCTGGAATTCCAGATACACCCTAGAAACTCCTTAGGGCTGTAACCTAGGATCCAGCCATGGTGACACACTAGATGAAGTTTTACTAGACTATGAGTAGCTGAGCTAGAGGGGTGGAATTGGAACTCTAGAGACTCATCACTCGTTAGAATGATCAAGCTTAGGGACTTGTCACTAATTAGAGTCATCAGATTTGAAGTTACAGAATTTGATATCTGTCCTGTTTGTTTAAATCTGGTATTGGTTCAATCTTTCTTTGGTATGTCCAATGCCATCTTTTGCAGTGTGAATGTTTGTTCTGTGCCATTAAGGTTGTTTTTGTATGTTTTGTATTATGTCTCAGTTAAAAGTCCTTGGACTATGGGAGATGTTTGAACATCATTGGGATTGATAAAAAAATATGGGGACTTTTAAAGCTGTAGTGAGTGTATTGCATTTTACATCAAGGATGGTTGCATGTGGTGTTTTGATTCAGGTATCCCCCATAAACTTACGTGTTCTGAATGTTAGGACACATACTCTTCTGTTGCTGTTGGCAATATGACGTTGGCCAGGAGGTGATGTGTACCTTCTACTTATATCATCATTTCCCCTGCCATCATGGGGCTTCCTCTCAAATCTGTACGCCAAAATAAACTCTGTGGTTGTTTGAATAGATGCCCCCCCAATAGAATCATAGGTTTATTAAAGATTGTGAATTGTCTACAGCCTTCTGGCTGGAGGAGGTGTCACTTTGGCCTGACCTCCTGGGGTCTGGCCCTGAGGTATTTCTAAATCAGATGCAAAATTCTTGGGAGACATATGCAAAGAGCATTGGGAGCTCTAGTCTGGCAATCCTGCTGTTTTGTGAGTTACAGTGTGCTACAGAGAGTTGCTTGCTTGCTTTTAGAGGTGCCGGGCCTCTCTCTCTCTGCTTGGATCTCTGAAAGGGGGGCCAGCTTCTTTCCTCATTCTGAAATTTCCCCTGAATCTGTTATTTCAATAAATACTTTCCCCCCAAAATTGTGCCTGGTTTGGAGATTCATCCCAGTGGTGTGTGGCTGACTACGACAAACTCTTTCCTCCACAAGCCGCTTTTGGCCGAGTTCTTTCCAGCAGCAATGTCCAAGCTGACTGCAACAAGACTGAGTTTCAATTTCAAGTCCAGATTTGATTTTCTTAATGTTCCTTGAAATTCAGTTTTGCATTTGATCATGACTTTATTAAGCTTAGTGAGCTGACTGTTGAGATCCTCTATTTGTTGACTCATCTTGAATTTGTTTATCTGTCTTTTAAGATCTCTCTGGGGATGAAGTGATGGGTCACCAGTCAAGGCACTTGCCTGCAAAACCTAATAACCCTTTTACCCATGTAAAGCCAGTTGCACAATGTCACATTCAACTGGAGTCCTTTGCAGTGCAGGAGGAGATCATTTATTTATTGGAGAACCAGAACTCAAGCATGGGACAGATAGCAATTGCTTTTGTCACTAGATCATAAACTCTCATTAGTTTAACTTTTATATCCTTTTTATATCACCTTTAATTCTTAATCTCTCATAATTTTATTACTTTGGGGTATATAAATAATTTATATGTAAAAAATATGACAATTGTTAGCATAGGTAAAACACTTTAACAGTCTTATGCTTGTTAGGGTCTGAGGTCGACCACCCCTCAGAAGGACAGAGGACACAGGCGATAATACAAGTCACACAGTGAGGTTTATTTCCAGCTAGCTGGGCTCCAATTATCTGCCTGGCACTGCGGGTTTCAACATGGACCCTAAATGCAAGTTTCAGCCAATTTTTATATGTTTTGAGTCAGCAAGCACACATCACCCAGTAGTTTTCCATTATCTATACAGTATATATTTTTGGCTTGTGGCCCTCTGGCCACCTCCTGGTGGTCACATAACATTCCAGGAACCTAATCTCTTGACAAACATCTAGTTTCTAGTTGTGACCTCTCGCCCTGGTTTACCAGAAATGAGTTTGCTCCCTGCTCTGGGAAGAGGCCTGTGTCATGCAGCAGCCACCAAACCTGTTATGGCCATCCTTATGCTAAGGAGGCCCCAACATGCTCTATATACAAAACCAAATCAAACAATCTGTCAATCAGAGAGCCTTAGTGAAAAGGATGTAAACAGAAGATTTAACACATGCCTCCCACAGAAATTTACCAAATGTACCTCATTTTGAATGTACCCCCAAACAAAGGAAAAAATTAAAAAAGAATAAAGAAAAATGAAAATAAACAAATGTATCCAGTTACCAAGTAGAATGGAGTTATAAAGAGGAATAATTAGATGATAGAATAGATCATGCTTCCTGTAGGTAGCTGAGGAAGGCAGGAAGGTAGAAAGTTAAATCAGGACAAATAAAACATTGGTCTATGTAGTCACCCTCCTTCCACTTCTCAGACTATGCACCATGTGTGGTGTCTTGGAGAGTGACAGAGCTTTTCTTAACTTTTTGTTGGGCCAAGGAGTTAGGGTTCCAGAAGCTCACAGCCACAAAAACTTCCAGAGTCTCCAGCCTCTGGGTTTTTGTCTTATAAATTTTGATGAATGAAATCCTCAGACAATAGAGGGTGAAGGTTAAAAAGATTTTGTTATAGAGTTTTTAGAGATAGATTTTAAGAGTCAAAAAGAAGACTGGATGTGAGATGAGCCCCCCACATTAGGTATCCAGGAACTTTTTCAGGATTCTGGGGAAGGGGGCACTCCTTTAGAGAAAAAGCAAAAGCCCAGATTCTTTCTTTAAGTCTCAAGGATATTTCTCTCTTTACAGGAACTTTCAGTGTACTTTTGGTAGACCTGTTAACCCTAAACTGTTGTCTGAGGATCAGGTTCATTTTTCTCTGTCAGATAAAAAAAAATTAAGAAGAAAAGTTTAAAGATATAGTAGAGCAAAGTTTATTCAAAAGTAAAGAGGCAGAGAGAAACAGATTACTCACAGAAGGGGATTCCAGAGCTGCAAATCCACCACCCATGTGGGATCCATGTTTTTTATTGAATGAGGGACTATGATTGGTCAGTTTAAATAAAGACAAAAGCACTGGTTGGTCTATGATGCATCCACCACTGCACATGTTGCAGGCAAGCCCACCAGGCAAGCTTGACAGCAAGAAACTGTGTCCATGTGCCCTTTGTTCTCAGGGGGAAGAACCAGGAGTCATCCTCTCCACCATCTTTGGTCACCGTTTTGGAACACTTAAGAAAAAATATACCTGCCTAACAAAGGCTCTTTTCTTTGTCCACCTAGCCAAGAAAACTAATTAGCTCCTATAATCTCTCACTTTGGGAGGTGGAGCCTTGCTGGAGGAGGTGTGTCATTTAAGGTGGGCTTTGAAGTTTATTGGTCTAGCCTACTGGGATTCCAGGCCTAGCTTGTATTTGTTGCTCATACTTGGAACCAGTACAGGCTCATCTCCTGGGATAATGTCAGTGTCAGGGAAGAGCGAGGCCAGTGTACATAGCCCTGTCCAGTTATTAGGTAGAAAAGTGTAGGCCATGCTGCTGCCACATACAAAAACTGTATTGTTTGGAGCACATAAGGGACCAGTGATGTTAAAATCTCATTACAGAATGCAGAAGAAATTGAACCTACATCAAGGTCATCACTGTTATTTTGAAAATGAGAATAAATGCATGTAACATTGGCTGAGAAAATGGGTTGTTGTTTTTGGGTACAAATTTGACTGCCCCAAAGATCTGTTGGGGTTTGGGGGCCTTCCTTAAGCAACCTTTTTTATGTTGATGCTGTTTACTCCCCCTTTTTTATCTCCCTTGTTTTGAATTGACAAGGGAAGTAGCCATAGAAGGGAGAATAAAAGTTGTGTTTTTAATAACTCAATCATCTGATTTTCTTAAGAACAGCTCTATATTCTAAGCAAGCCTAATGATTGAACCTGTTTAAATATCCCTTTTTCTTGAACCATGGGTTAATTTAGCTAGGACTAGAGTTAGGAGTCACTGAGCCAAAAACTATAACTGGAGTGATCAGGTCTAGTGGTAGCAGTGGTCAGTTTAGATAGTTTCACAAGCAAAAGAATAGTTGCATTCTGTTTTACAAAAACTTAGGCTAGAGAATTATTTAGTATTTAAGACTGACCTGTGGTGGTCACTCATTTTCTAAAGTTTGCTGTGACTAGTCTTTTTGACAAAACCCAAAATTAGTTTTCTTATTAAAAGATACCAAGCAAATATCTTTTGCAATTACTATATATAGCATAGAAATTTTTGTAATTGAAGCCTTTACCAAAATTTAGGAATAGATCCTTTTTTCTAAGAATGCCAAATGAGTATAACCATTGATAAGTAACTCTAACCATTGAACAGCCTGATCCTTAACAGATTTATAAATACAACACTTTCTAGGGATATTCTCCCCCCTTTGTTTTTATAAGCAAGCAGAAAACATATAGCATTTACAGTAGTCAATGTCTCTAACCATTAAGCAATAGATGAGGGAAAAAAACCTTATGTTTATCTTTTGATTCAGTTTACCCACATAACCATGGACTCTAGCACCATAAAGAAGATATAAATCTTATGTTATTATTTCCCTTACATTTGTCATTAACCAGAGGGCCAGCCTTGTTTATGAGGAAGCATTGGGAAATATGTCTCCTTCTGGGTCTATCTCCAAAAGAGCTCTGTTTTGGAAACAGAATCAAGCTGAGCACATTGATATGTGTTTTTTCTATTGTTCAGTCCATGAGAGTTAGCACATGTAGTTGGCTTTTATAGAAAAACTGGCATCTAATATTTATTTGTCTATAGAAATTAATCTCTCATCCTTTATAGAATTTAGAGAAATTATACCAAATTGACTTAACTTTTATCTCTTAGTAGAAAACATATATTCTAGTATCAGAAGAATTAGGCATTTTTTTGGTATGTAACACCTCTATGAATATAATTTTAAGAAAACTGACAAACCATATAATACTTATGAGCACATATTTATAGATTTTATAATCTATGGATATAAGATATTTCCTGTTAATAATTTCATGATGTACATTTTTAAACAGTATAGGCAAAACATAATGATCTCTGAGACAAGCCATACTTAACACATTTACCATATCTGAGAATGATCTGTTACCTTTAAAACCTTTGAATATATCTGACAATTCACCCTTGGTAGAATTTTCAAAACTGATCAAGGTTAACCTGAGAAAGCAAAAGTCTGTATCATAGTTAAAATCAGCACATTGTACAATCAGAAAAATGCCTTTGAATAACCCAGAAGGAGGTATTTTTTATTAGCCCAGTAAGCATATTTGTCATGCCCCTGCCTTAGCTCTGTAAATATCACATATATCACAAGGCTTAACTTACTTTGAATAAATGTTTTATAGAAAAAAAAGCTTCACAAATTGTATAGAAATCAAATGAAATGAATTTAAACTTAAGCACTTTTTGTACCTATCTTTTCTTATTTATCAAGAATTTAAAAGTTCCCATTTATCTCAGCATGTCCGCAGGGCCTTTGTAGTGATCATTTCAGCCAGCTTAGCATTGGCAAGGGGCGGGAGGAGGTTTTTAATTTTTGATTTCAGAAATTTCTGTTTTTAAATTATTTAATTGGTCAATTACCTCTCGATGTTCTTTCTCTAATTGAATATGTTCTTTTAGGTGGGCTATTTTTTCCTTTAGTAGGAAATGGCACTCAATCAGAAAATGCACTGAGACTTCCGCACAATAGGGAGGAGGACGAGTCTTGAATGGTGGCCAGTCTGGATTATGGTATTTTGCAGCCTCTTCCTCAATTTCCTCCCAGTCAGAGTCTGACAAATTATCATATTTTTGTTTAAGATTCTCTAGAGAAGGATATATTTTTATAGGCTTTCTATTTAATTCAATCTTATCTGTTTTGATTTTAGTTTTTGTTTTTCCTTGCAATCTTCAGTTTGGGTTTTTTCCGATTTTAACTGTTCATCCTCACTTTCCCAAGAAATTAAATCTACTTCTTTTTCTTTTAGAGCCTTGATTGGTAACTTGTCTCTTTCCTCACAGTTCTGGGCCAAATTTTTTTCCTTGCATCTTTCCTGGGAGTTCTGGGCTATTTCTCCTTTTTCTTTATCATTTTGCAAAAGTATCTCACTCTGTTTGATCACCGCAGTGACTGTGGCATTTTTATGGCGAAAACTGATTATTTCATTAATTAAGCTCCAAAAAATTTTGGCAAAAACAATTAATGGCCTGAATGTAGATAAAAACAAGCAGACTGTAGAGAGGAAAGTGATATTTCATGCTCTTGGATTATCAAAATTGGTATAATGAAAATGCCTACAGTCTACTATATTACACAGAGCCCTGTATCTTTGTGTGGATGTGGTATCAGATAATACTGGCCTCATAAAAGGATACAGAGGGTAATATTTTGAATGATTATACTTATATGAAGTGTCCAGGAGAGGAAAATTCCATTAAGACAGAATGTAGGTAAATGGCTGCCATGGGTGGGGGAGGGAGAAGGAATGGAGGACAACTGCTAATGGTTATGGGATATTTAAGGTGGTGGGTATAAATGTTTTGGAATTAGCATTGATGTTTGTAGATCTTTGCTATTATGTATAAAACACTGAGCTGTGTCCCTTAAAAAACAACTTTATGGTATGAGAGTCACACCAATAGTTTAAAAATGGAATGTGAGTGGATGATTCATACCACTTGTTCATTACTTATTTTTATCCATAATTACTTTAAAAAATTTTTATTTATAGTCAGATATTTCCCTTTAGGAACACTTTTAATAGTAAAGAAGATGGTTTAGGTTAGAAATTACTGTTCTACAAATTATAAAAGCCATATTAAATGGAAGCAGAAATGTTACAGTTGCTTTCTTATTAAGCAGACATCTGAGTAGAAGCAGATTATGGGAGGAAAGGGTTTATTTGGGCTTACAATTTTGAGGGGAAGCTCCATGATGGCAGGGAAAAGATGGCTGGACATCACTCTGCCAACAGCAGGTAGAAACAGCAGCATGTGAGTGAGACAAACACTGCAAGGAGAGGCAGTCTATCACACTCAGAAGCCCACCCCCAACAACACACCTCCTCCAGCAAGGCCTCATTCCCCAAATTCCCACCAGCTGCCACAAAGCATTCAAAACCCATGAGTTTATGGGGGACAGCTAACACATACCACCACAGGAAAGAATCCCAGATTAAACGTCATGTGGATAACAAGCAATTGTGTGTTTACAGTGCCTCCATTGTCTTCTTTCGTTAGGAGCCTTCCTGAGTCCACTCGCTGGCTGATTGCCACCAATCAACTGGACAAGGGCTTACAGGAACTGAAAAGAGTTGCACGCATAAATGGAAAACAGAATGTTGCAGAGATCCTGACTACTGAGGTGATCTGGGAAGGGAGACAGCTACCAGGATGAAATGATATGACCCGTTAACATACTGATTTGGGATGCTTATACCTCATAACTGCAGTTATGAGTGAGGTCTTACATCTCTGCCCAATATGGATCTATATGGGAGACAGGGGTTGAAAACAAGGTTTCATTCCTTTTGTCAAGGATTTGAACAGAGATTTTCAAATCACTGACATAATTACAAATAAGGGGCTGGGAAGATGGTTCAGTCGGGTACTGATCCCCCAGTACCCACATAAAAAGCCAGATTCAAAGTGGTACATGCCTCTGTAATCGTGACCTGCCTACAACAATGGGAGACTCTATCTCAAATAAGTTAGGAGAGAACCAATGCCTTGTATTCACATACACATACACACACACACTCATACACACACACTCATACACACACACTCATGTTTCTTCTTCCATTGTCATTTGAAATGTGCTTACTAGAAGATACAAGTTCTACTCTATAGACAAGCTTTCAAGACGTCTTTCCTTTTTTCAATTATTTCATTACTGGGAGACAGATCCTCATGTGGTTCATTCAAGGACACTCTCATTCACTCACTTAAGGATACTTATGTACCTATCATCTGCTGGTATGGCACACTATTAATAAGGGGCAAAGTTGGAATATCTACTCATAAAACTTACAAATTAAGAGACAATTGTAATATAGATTAGGTAACTAGATAAATTTATGTGCTAAGTAATCTTGAGAGAAAACAGAAAAAATATGCACCCTACTTTATGACTCAGAAAGTATTAGATATTAGCCAATCCAAAGCAAGATGAAAGGCTTTTCTGGTACACAGAAACTGGTTGGTAGAGGCACATTTGACAGGCATGAGGCCACCAGTAAAAGAGAATAAATGTCCTGTAGAAGAAATGCTGATGAAGGAAAACTCAAAGGTCATACCATCTGGCTCCAAATTATTCCATCCCTCTGACATCTTAAATAAATTTATACATCCTTGATGTCCCCCAAAGTCTTTATTATAGCCTTGCTCAACATCCAGAATCCTGTTTGCCTTACACTATCCGAAACTGAATTTATGGCCTCATTCATGCTAGGAAAGTACTGTTGCACTGAGCTGTTCCTCTAGTCCCCAGAACCTAACATTTAAATGAGATTCACCTTGCATAATACTACTTATAGGATCTTTATCTGTATCATCTTTTGTAATTTAAAATACTATGAAACTAAAGAAACAAAAAAATTCCTATTCCAAACCCACCTAACATATATGGAGTGGACATTCCTGCTCAAAAAATAAGTGTAAGACACAAAGAGGTCCAGAAAAAATTATGAAATCCTGCCACTTAAAATTAGGCATTCCTTGAGAAAAAATCAAAAGGCTTGGAAATTCTAGCCATTTGACTCATATATCTCATAAATAATTATAATTATTCTATGTCAATGAAAAATAAACCCAAACATGGAGCTGGGGAGATGCCTGGATGGTTAAAGGTGCAGGCTTACAAGCCTGCCAGCCGGGGTTCAATTCCCCAGCACCCATATAAAGCCAGACACAAAGTGGCACATGTATCTGTGATCCCCGCACACCTGTGTCAATGAGAGGCATACCTTTAAAAATGCAGAGGCCCATGGGCCAGCTAGACTGATTCATGCAAACAAACAAAAACCAAACCACCAAGGTAGACTCTGTCTCAAGTAAAGTGGAAGGAGAGGACTTTAAGTTTTGTGTGCCATGGCATGCACACACAGACACACACAGATACAGACACACACACACACACACCACACACACATACACATACACATACATACATACATACATACATTCAGATGGACACACACAGAACAAATACATAGATAAAAGTAAACTCTTAACATTTTATGGCCACATATGGACTTTATCTGTAGACTGGACTCAATCCTTGGCTTTTGGCAAAGGAAACAAGTCCAAGGTTCCTATTTTCAAGCTTTATTTATATTATGCCTAAAATTTATTCCTGAAAGTTCTGCACTGTGCCTTTGAAAGATGAAGATGTCCAACCTCATCTGTTATTCTTTGGTATGTATGCTCTGGATTCCATGATGCACTTAATGTTGGCAATTGCTGCAATCAACCTTTCACCATCTTTCTTCAATTCCTCAGTCTTTTACAGTAGCCATAAATTCAATTGTTCTTTATTTAATTTTTAAAGTTCATTGATACCTGCTCATCAACACTGAGAAGCATATTAAGTGGTAGGGCTAAATTATAAGCCAGGTTTTTGTACCTCTAAAACCAACCTTTCTCCAATGAGTCCATTACAGGTAGAATTTCACTTTTCATGTCACTCGCCCTAAGCACAAACTATACTCCATCAATAGATCTGCTTTTTTTCTTGCCTTTAAACTTGCACTTTAATCATAAGAAGTGGCATTCCTGTCACATATTAAAATGGATTGTTCATAACCAAAACATAAAGTTCATCCTAACAAGGGAAGGGCAAGTCTCTCGTGCTTAGTGGATAGGAAAGAAACCTTAAAACCTTTAAACAAATACCTGTCTGTCATTTTCAATTTATTATATAAATCTTTGTCAACATTTTTTGCCTTTCATGTGCTCAGTAAACTAGCTTTATTCCTATGTACTTTCCCCATACCCTTTGAGATAGATTACATCATACCCATGTTCCCCACTAGACAGAAGTTTCCTGAGAATAGTGAATGTGTTTATTACATCATCTACCACTTGCTGATAGACTTGACACATTACTGGCATACCTTAAATGTTTGTTATTTCTTGTTGTTGAAGTTTGTGAAGAACACCATGCAGAGTGATTTGGATAAAACTCGGATTAAAGGATCAATTTCTCAATTTCTTCATTCACCTGAGCTTCTTAGGAGAGCCTCCCTCATAGGCATTACAAGGTAAGTTCCTTAATGATGAATAACTAACATGCAACTAACTTTCTCTTTCAAAAGCAGCAGCATCTTTATGGAGGATAAACCAACAGGTTTAGAACTCATGATATTAAGTAGTATGTGCTTACCTGTAACATTTCACATTTTAAACTTTTTCTTGATAACTTCCATAAATGTAGACAAGATACCATGATCATAATCTCCTATATCCACCATCCTTTTTCTTTTCCAAATCTTCCCTCCACTGAATCCCTACTTCTTTCTAAGTAGTTTGTCTTCTGTTTTGAAGTCATATATTTTTCTATTGTGCAGGTCTTGTGTAGATAGTGTTAGCCACTTTGAGGTTATGAATATCTTGGCCACTTTGTAAGCACTTCTCCTGTTCCTTTGGCTCTTGCATTCTTTCCTTCACCTCTTCTGCAATGGTCCCTGGGTGGAGGGCTTAAACGGAGGGTACAGTAGATATGTAAGTAGAGGAGCAAAATATTGGGGGTGGATGATCTAAGTGGCATCAGGGGAGGGGATGGAAGAGAAGAAGAGGTGGAAGGAGGTTTATTCAAAATTTAAGATGTTATGAACAAGCCATATGGAAACTTCTTCTTCATTAGCTAATAATATATGTGCTATAAAGGAGTTTGGGCAGAAGTATCCTTTGCATTTGGATAATGGTACACCTAGAAGCCAGAGATTGTTATTTTAAAATTTTAATTTAAATTATTTTTATTTATTCATTTGCAAGCAGAAAGATGAGAGAGAGAGAGAGAGAGAGAGAGAGAGAGAGAGAGAGAGAGAGAGAGAGAGAGAATGAGAATGGGCATACTAGGGTTTCTAGCTGCTGCAAAGTCCAGCTGCATGCACCACTTTGTGCTTTATATGGGTACTGGTACTTTGTATGGGTACTGGGGAATTGAATCCAGGTTGTTAGGTTTTGCAGGCAAGCACCTTAACCACTGAGTGATCTCTCCAGCCCTGTTAAAAAATTTCAGTGCTAGGGATGGATAGTTTCCAGTAAGTTGTTGGTCAGAGATGCCCCTGATGCTCCCCACAAATGTAAGGCTATTGCCAAGGCTTGGTTACCCACCAGAGCTAAATGGTGAGACCCTATTGCTGAAGACTCCATATTTTCATAATATTGATTCTTCTAATTCATAAACAGGGATGTCTTTCCATTTCCTAGTGTCTTCTTCAATTTCTCTCTTGAGTGTTTTAAGATTACTCATTGTAGAGATCCTTCATGTCCTTGGCTAGGTTTATGCCAAGGAACTTTATTTTTTTTGAAGCAATTGTGGGAGCATTTCCCTGATTTTATTTTCAGCACATTGATTATTGCTATGTAGGAAGGCTACTGATTTTTGTGTATTTATTTTCTATTCTGCTACTTTGCTTAAAGCATATATCATATAAGCTCTAACAGTTTTCTGTTAAGAGTCTTTAGGGTCCTTTATGTAGAGAATCATATCTGCAAATAATGATAATTTGACTTTTTCATTTTGGGTTCATATCCCTTTTATTTGTGTCTCATCTTATTTCTATAGTTAAGATTATATTAAATAAAAGTGGATAAAGTGGACATCCTTATCTTGTTCATGGTTTTAGTGTAAATTCTTCAATTTTACCCATTTAGTATAATGTTGGCTATAGACTTGTCATAAAGAGCCTTTATTATGTTGAGATTTGTTCCTTCTATTCCTTGTTTCTTTTTTTTAAAAAATATTTTATTTATTTATTTTCAAGCAGAGAGAGAGAGAGAGAGAGAGAGAGAGAGAGAACACACCAGGGCCACCACCTTGTGGGTATGGCTTATGTGGGTCCTGGGGAATGAACCTGGGGCCTTAGGCACTGGAGGCAAGTGCCTTAACCGCTGAGCCATCTCTCCAGCCCATATTCCTTGTTTCTTTAGGACTTTTATCATGAAGGGATATGGGATTTTGTCAAATATCTTTTCCATATCTATTGAGGTGATCATGCAATTTTTGTGCTTCACTCCATTTATACAGTATATTACATTTATCAGTTTGTTAAATCATCCTTGCATCTCTGTGATAAAATCCACTTGATCAGGTCATGTGATCTTTTTGATATCTTTCATTATTTGGTTTTTAGTGTTTTGTTGAGCATTTTTGCATGTATGTTCATGAAGGATATTGGTCTATAATTTTCTCTTTTTGTTGTTGTCTCTTCTCTGGTTTTAATATTAGGGTAATGCTGGCTTTGTAAAAGGCATTTGAAAATTGTTGTAGTTATCTTTCCATTGCTGACACAAAGCACCAGACAAAAATCAGCTTATGGGAAGAATGCTGGCAGGAGAAAGGGTAGCATGAGCAGAGGCTATACATCACCTCTGCCACAGCAGGTACAAACAGCAGCAAGAGACTGAACTCAATACTGGCAAGGGGAAATGACTGAAACACCTCTAAGTCCACTCCCTACAACAAGCCACCTTCAGCAAGCCTTCAATTCCCAAATTGCTATCAGCTGGGGACCTAACATTCAGAACACATGAGTTTGTGTGGTGGGTACCTAGTTCAAACTACCACAGCCTGCCCATGGCCCCATAAATTGATGACCATCCACGATATAAAAATACAGCAATGCATTCAAGTACAACTTAAAGTCCCCAGAGTTTTTTTTTAAATTCCAGTACTGTTTAAATATTCCTGTAGTTCTAAGTCTCTTAACTGTGACCCATAAAACCAAAATAACATAATGGAATCTATAAGTCTGAAATAAACTCTTTCCTCCCAAGAGCTGCTTCTGGTAAGTGTCTTTGTCCCACCAATAGGAAGGTAACTATAATGATAGTGCTCCTTCCCTTTTTATTTTATGGAATATTTTAAAAAGCATTGGTGTTTATGTCTTCTGTGAAGGTTGAGAGAATTCATCAGTGAATCCATCTGGGCCTGGACTATTTTTAGTTGGGAGATTTTTCATAATTGCTTTGGTCACATTGCTTGTTATAAAGTCTCTTTAAATGGCTTACCTCATCTTCCTTTAATTTTTGTAAGTCATATATATTGAGAAATTTGTTCATTTCTTTTAGGTTTTTCCAATTTAGTGGAGTATAAGGTCTTATAGTATATCCTTATGACTTTCTGAATTTCATTGGTGTCTGTTTTAATGGCACCATTTTCATCTCTAATTTTATTAATTTGGTCTCCTCTTTCTTTTGGTTAGTTTTGCTAATGTTTTATAAATCTTGTTTATTGTTTCAAAGAGCCAACACTGTGTTTCACCAATTCTTTGTATTTTTTTTGTTTCTAGTTCATTAATTTCTGCCACAAATCTTTATTAGTTCTTTCCATCTTCTGATTTTTGTTTTTTTTTCTTTCCCCAAGGCCTTAAGGTGTAGCATTGCATTGATTACTTGTGACCTCTCTAATTTCTTTTTTTTTGAGATTTTTTTCAATTGTCCATAATGAATTACAATATTTAGTGGGCAAACAATGAGTTGTTATCCCCCATTCCCCACTGCCCTCCCCTCCCCACTCCGCTGGATAACCTCCTCCATGGGTTGTCTGGATCAGTCCTTGTGACAGGGGACCATGGATAGCCTAGTATTCAGCCAGGTTCTCCTGGCCATGCCTCTGGATAATCTCCCCCACCATGGCTCTCACAATCTTTCCGCCCCCTCTTCCGCATAGTTCCCTGAGTCATGGTGGATGAGTATTAAGGCTGCTTTAAGGTTGTGAGATTAGGGGTCTTTGTGTCAAAAATCGTTGGTTTCTGTCTCACTGGCTTATCCTGTGTTGATTTAATGGCTGTGGCTGTGGGTCCCTTGTTCATCCCGACATTCTCTGTGGGGTTCCATATGGATGCTCCACGGTAAGACTGTGGTGGCTCCTCTTTTGCCAGAATCTCAGCTATTGGCCTACAGTCGGTTGGTAGGGTTAGGTGGGTCCCAGCAATCTTGCTGCATCCTGAAAAATACAAATACAATCTCCATCGGAGAGTGAGATCAGTGTAGGTTAACAAATATACACAATTCTGAATTACCTAGATTCTATTCTTGGTAGCCTCCCCGTCAATTGCTCCCATAGTGCAATTTGTCTTGGGAGCCCAAGAGTACGGGATCCGGTAATTATCACTCTGAATCTCAAGTGGCAGACAAGGGGTCTCCCTCACTAAGTGGAAAATTGGCCGAATTTGAAAGTTGTTGATTGTCTCCCCCAGGCCCAGGCCCCTCCATTATACATGTGCTTCTTCCTTGGTTCGCTGTTCTCTCCCAGTAGGAGGTGTGGTCAGCTTACTCATGACCACAGATTGAGTTTCGTGTCAGTGGTCTCTGTTTATTCCAGCTGTTGTTGATCAGTTTCCCCTGGCATCTTGTGCAGTGCCTTCCAGAACTACACTAACTGCCTTCTGGGGGCTGGATACCATTCTGGACCTCGAAGGGTCTCTCGATGCTGATCGATGGCATTCTGTGGTTTCTTCAGCAACAGGGTTTTGCCTCAGGCCTGGGGAGAGCACTCAAGAGCTTTGACCGAATTCTGTCTTGTTGTTGGAACCTCATGGGTCCCTTTGGTCAACATCTCAGTGAGGGAAGGAACCGGTGGTTGGAGCCAGGGGTTGTCAGGCTGATCTAATTATTCACAAGCTTAGACTATATCCCCTACTACTCATGGCCCCTCTTGTCAGGCGACGCTCACTACTTTCTCAATAGGTTACAGTATGCTTGTAAGGATTTTATAGTTTTGAACCTAATATGGTTTATCCTCATGCTTAAGCCATTCCCCTCCTCCCATCCCTTACCCCTCATTCATAACCTCTCACTTCTTTCTACTAGTCTGCATAAAGAAAACGGTTATCCTGGTTAAGGAACACATATGGGGGAAAATATGCGGCGTTCGATTCTCTGTTCTTTTCAGAGTTCACTTAGTAAGATCTGGTCGAAGTCAGACCATTTTTTCCTAAATTTTGATATGTCATTTTTCCTTTCAGCTGAGTAAAATTCCATCGTGTAAATATACCACAGTTTCTCTGTTCATTCCTCCATGGATGGGCATTTGGGCTGATTCCAATTCTTGGCTATTATGAATTGAGCTGCTATAAATTTGGTTGTACAAATGTTTCTGCGTCGAGATGTGACATCTTGTGGATAGATGCCTAGTAACGGGATAGCTGAGTCCATTGGAAGGTCTATGTCCAATCTGTTCAGAAGTCTCCACACTGCTTTCCATAGCGGTTGAACAAGTTTGCAATCCCACCAGCAGTGAGTGAGGGTTCCTTTTCCCCCGTATCCTAACCAGCAACAATTGTTGTTAGTTTTCTTTAAGATGGCCATTCTGACAGGGGTAAGATGGTATCTCATTGTGGTTTTGATTTACATTTCCCTGATGCTTAAGGATGCTGAGCACTTTCTTAAATGAGTCAAGGCCATTTGTATTTCCTCCTCCGTGAATTCTCTGTTGAGATCAGTACCCCATTTTGTGAGGGGGCATATTAATTTTTTTGAGTTCTCTGTAGGTTTTGTAAATTAGGCCTTTGTCTGAGTTGTAGCTGGTGAAAATCATTTCCCAGTTTGAAGGGGGTCTATTGGCTCTGAGTATGGTTTGTTTGTCTGTACAGAAGCTTTTGAGCCTGATCAGGTCCCATTGGTAAAGTGTTTGTCGTATTTCCTGGGCTGATGGAGATTTGCTCAGGAAATTTTTTTCCAACTCCTATTTCATATAGAGTTCCTCTTATTTTTTTTCCCAGGGTGTTCATGGTTACCGGATTTATATTAAGGTCTCTAATCCATTTGGAGTTGATTTTTGTGCACGGTGAAAGGAGCGGGTCTATTTTCATTTTTTTACACGTGTTTATCCAATTCCTCCAGCACCATTTGTTGAAGATGCTATATTTGGCCCAGCATACATTGTTGGCCCCCTTGTCAAAGACTAAAATACTGAAGTTACTTCCATTCAAAGCTGGGTCTTCAATTCTGTTCCATTGATCTGTCTTTCTGTTTTTATGCCAGTACCATGCTGTTTTCATTAGTATGGCTTTGTAGTATGTTTTGAAGTCAGGGTTGGTGATACCTCCTGAGTAGGATTTTTTACTTAGAATAGTTTTGGCTATTTGAGGTCTTTTGCCCTTCCAAATGAATTTAGAGATTATTTTTTCTATGTCTGTGAAGAAAGAGGTTGGAAATTTTATGGGCATAGCATTGAATCTGTTAATTGCTTTTGGCAGGATTGATTCTCCCTATCCATGAGCATGCAATATCTTTCCATCTTCTCACGTCCTCCTCTATTTCCTTCTTGAGTGTTTCAATATTTTCCTTAAATAAGTCCTTTACAACCTTGGTTAGTGATATTCCAAGGTATTTGATTTTCTTTGAGGCTATAGAAAATGG
>PVHP010034305.1:0-19864 GCA_004024765.1 Zapus hudsonius
CCCTCCCTCCCTCCCTCCCTCCCTCCCTCTCTCCCTTCCTCCCTCCTTCCCCATTCATATAACCTTATGGCACCTACAAAATGTAAATGCCTTACTCCCTCAGAAAATCATGTTGGAGCCACACAGCTGGGTCCTGATGTTATCAGGAGCAAACACTGAGGTTGGAAGCACAGAGCATGCCCTCGAGTGCCTTTTTGTGAGGCGCCCCAGAAGTGTCTTTGGTAGCAGGGGTTTGTTTCCAGAAGGGAAAGGAAGATGACGGGGGCTAGTTATAAAAATGGCTGTACAGCTGCCAATTTCTTTTCATTGAATTTCATTAATTTGTTTTAATCTCATTCTAATTGAAGAATAATGATTGTATATGACATACATATATACAGCACAATGAGACATTCTGATTTGACTTTTCACTGAGAGTTGATTAAGTCCAGTTGCTGGAACTCTCTGTATTGCTCTCAGACCCATGTGCTGCAGAAGCAAGGTGGGGAACCACCTCTTCAGCCAATGTGCCTTACAGATTTCAACCTCTCTGCCACCCTCCAATTGGGCATAGCTTCCCAGGGAATCCCTTTATCTGCTAAGTGCATAGTCAACGCAAGGATTAGCCTTCTTACAAAAGATTTGCAGCAGGAGGAGAAATGGGCATTTAAGGCTTTGCAGCTTAAAGCTCTAAGCGAAGCTCCTTAATGACATGAGTGTTAAGTGAATGTGTGGCCCCAGCCTGAAACGAAAGGGACTTCGTGTGTGCAGGAGGAGCTATCTGCAGACACCAGCAGCCAGCAGCATGCCACCACAGAAAGCAAGATTCTTTACTGTCTGTTCCCTCACACAGCCCAGGCTCTTTGAATGCTCCTTCCTGTGTCTGTTACCCCACTCATCCTAGGCTCATGCAATCTGGGGCAAACACAATATAATTCATTGATGAAAACACGGGGAGCTGCATGCATGATGCTAACATAGATAATATCCCCCCAGTACATGGACATGAAGTGGTCTATCATGTTAGGCTCTTCTGAGGTTGAAGTGACAATCTTATACATAAAATGCGATGGGATATTCCAGATGTCTTTGGGGCTTTTGGAGATTACAATATACTCACACACAGAGCTACTTTATAGATCTTGTTTATGGCAATCATGCTTCTGAGCTATAAATGATGATATTATTTTGAAGTGGTATGCATAGGACAGAATCTCCTGGGTTCCACAAAGATGGAATGAAGTCTAGGAGTTGAGGTTATCTGGGAGTGAGATTTCCAGTGGGCTTGCCAAACTCATTGCTTGTTTGTAACTTGTTATAATTACTATTGTTACTGTATTAGTCTGCAAAAAAGTCATGCAAATGTTATGCAAATCTGTCTTCAGACTTCACTGAGTCCCACACTGTAAACAGCCATTACTCATGCTGTAGATGCACCATTTATACACATCAGGAATCCCTTTTCTTTAGGGCCAAGGAAGCGTCATATATCAAGATAATGGAAGTTCCATTTACACACAGGATCTATTTTTCCATCAGAGAGGGTATTGATTGCATAAACAATGAGCTAACTCAACTCTGCTAGCTCCCTCCTTGTTCTGACTACATGATGTTTCCCAAATAAACTGAGTCCTCAAATTTCAAATTTAGGTAAAATCTGTGTCATGCAAAAGTAGAGGAATTTAAAGTTCTTTGACTTTACCAGAAAATATCTGAAGGTTTTGGAAATCCAAGAAAACTGGGCTCAAGCAACCTACTTGGAAGCATCACATTTACCAAGCTCTGTTTTAAACTATGGGAAATGCAGGATATATATGGAAAAGGTAGCTTTGGCAGGATGGCTCTGAATTTAGCAGCATGTCTAGTGGCTAAATCAGCTGACTTAAAATGTTTGGTCCAAGACAATTCTTCATTCATTGTGGCCCAGAGGAGCTAAAAGGATGGCCAACCCTTGATATAACCATTAGGCATTTGAGAAATGGGCACAAAGTATTGAACATTCTACATACCCCAAAGAGACCCACTGTCCTACTGAGGTATGGAGTGGTATCCAGCTTTGCGAACACTTCTCCCAAAGCCTTTGGGACTATGAGAGTTACTGATTGAGTGGGCTCCCCTCTCCCAGTCAGGAGCATGTGACCCACATACACCAGCAGTGTCCATGAGCATATTTCATATATTCATATATATATATATATATATATTGTGTAGCCCAGGCTGGCCTCAAACACATGATCCTCCTGACTCCGCCTCTTCAGCAATATCCTACCAGAGTGTGCCACCACAACCGGCCCATGAGCATATTTCTGTACCCTCAACTTTTGTTGAAGAAGCCTTTGCTATAGGATAGAGAGTGTCACTGCCTAGCTGGAAGCTTCCTAGAAGACTTTGTGTGAAACTGTTTGTATGATTCACACAACAGCATGAGTTTGCTATGAAAATAGGAGTTGAACTCTATCCTGGTGATGGTTTGAATGTAAAGTGTTCCCAATATCCTCATGTGTTTGTGATTAAGAGTCAAACTTAATCCCCAGCTGGTAGAGCCTTTGGGAGGTGGAGCCTTGCTGGAGGAGATGTGTCACTGAGGATGGGCTTTTATAATCCAGATCCAAACTGTGAAGATTTGCCATGAGCTCACTCTTGCTGGTCTCTCCCCACTGATATGTGATGATGCCTGCTGGTTTCCTGCTCTTGTGATGCTTTCCCCACCATGATGAAACTACCCCCTTGAGACTATAAGCTAAAATAAACTCCTTCCTTCCATAAGCATTTTCCGTCAGGTGTTCAGTCCCAGCAACAAGAAGGTAACTGCTATGATCCTGGACAATTAATTGGCCTTGTTAAGCATGGCTCCCTCCTGTGAGCAGCTGGTACAGTTCACCATGAGGACCAAACCAGCTAGCACAGTCCCCAAGCTAGCCAGAGTTTTGACTGGCCTGCTTTTCTGGTTTCCAACATGGGGTCAAATGGGATGCTTCCCTATGCTGCCATTTTGAAGAGGTAAACACATCACACTTGCATTCATTATTTTTCTTATCACAGTGACCAAATACCTGACAAGAAGCAACTTAAGTGAGGAAGTTTGTTTTGGCTCATGGTTTAAGGGGATACATAAAGTTCAACATGACAGGGAAAAATGGTGACATATGTCAGCTTGTCATATTATATGCACAGTCAGGAAGCAAAGAGACATGAATGTCTGGAAGCCCATCCCAAGGGATGGTGCTGCCTGCCTTCAGGGTGGGCCTTCCTTCCTCAGTTACTCCTTTCAGGAAATGCCCTCACAGACAGGCATGTCTTATCAGTGATTACAGGCCCAATCAAGTTGATAATGACTCCTTTCTTCAAGGGATTAAGCTCCTTACCAAAGAAGCTTCACACAGCATTTGCCCAGGTGTTCTTCTGCCTCAAACAACCACATGAATAAAGCTTCTGGTACCTTTCAAGTCTCAGAACTCTGAGCAACACATTTCCCATATCTATGACTGAGTTCATTAGGATAACTCCAAAGGCTAAGACATGCTCCTTTGTTAAACTGATATGTGTATGGTTGTAGACAGGTCTGTGCCTTTCCCTTGGAGGTAATCAAAACTAACTTTCAGAATTTTCACACTTATTTCCACTCTCAAACTGTTTTTTTTTTTTAACTTTGTTCCCATTTTAGTACCTCTGGACATTTAGCTTTAGGCAATGTTGTTTTGGTTTCTCTTTGAGATAACTATCTAAAGTTTGGGTGCAATGAAGCCACAGCAGAAACACATCCTGATTGTTCAAGATCACTTAAAGCCCCCATGAACTAATCTCCTCCCCCCCACAGACCCCATATCCTAACATCATCATCTTTGAGGCTAGGATTTCAACACATTAATGTTTGAGGAAGACACAAATATTCATAACCTAGCAGAAAGAAAGTTATGTTAATGAACACACATAAACCAGGTATACTGGTCCTAGGACTCTCATTATGTGCACATCCTTATGGATAGATACTTGGAAGGGGAGAACGTGTATAATTATTAAAAACATGCTTAGTAGCTGATTTGATGTGACTTGGGAAGTGTGATGAATTGAATCATATGTCTCCCACAAACTCATGTGTTCTGAAAGCTTCGTTCCCAGCTGATGGCAATTTGAGAGGAGGAGCCTTGCTGGAGGAAGTGCGTTTATGGGGGTGGACTTTGGGGTGTTATAGCCCAGCTCTACCTTGCTAGAATCCAGCTCACTCTCTTGCTGTTTTCCACCTGCTGTGGCAGAGGTGATATCCAGCCTCTGCTCATGCCATGCTTTCCACTGCCATCATGAAGCTTCTCTTCCCCCAACCTCTGATCAGCTGCTTTTAGTGGGGTGTTTTATCTAGTAACATGAAAGTAACTACAACAAGAAACAAATTACAGAAGAGAGTTCTCCTGGGGAAATCTGACCTCCATGGGGGCTGGAGCACAGGATGATGACTCAGGAAGTGTCCTCTAAACCACTGGACTTTCACAACTTTCTAAGACCATTACAGAGCCTGAGGGAGTGACCATCTCTCTTATCCCTCAGAAGAAAACTGGGAAATCTCATACATGTATGCCAGTGATAAATGTGTGGAGAATTTCCAGGGCTGAGGACATCAATAAACTTTAAGTTTGAGTCTTTAACTTAAACTGCAGTCCAGCTAGACAAGTACTTTAAAATAGCACATACCAATGTCCTTCCCTGTAAACACTTCCACTCCACAGATTGCCCAAGATCTCATTGGTTTCTTGATTGTACTTGTGTAAAATGCAACAGACACATTGATATCATTTATGTTGGGGAGAAAAATGAATGGATTCTGAATCTTCATAAGCTTATCCTGGAGTTTGTATTGATTGGTTTGACATTTAAATGAATTTAAGCAAACTTGAGAATTCTCAGAGCTAGGAAGAAAAGAATCTTAATGCTTCAAAGTTGTTAACTCTAGTTTAGAAGACTTGCTAAAATCAGAAAGACACAATGTTTGTTTAGCCATGACTTCACTCAATGGTCTTACCATATAAGTAGCAAGATGAGATTTTTTTAAAATGTAGATTGTAAAAACCAAACTAGAAATAAAACCTTTAAGATAATCAAAATTTGAGAAATTTGGGCCTAAAGGATGGCTCAAAGGTTAAAGGTGCTAGCTTATAAAACCTAATGGCTCAGGCTTGATTCCCCAGTACCTATGTGAAGCTAGATGCACAAAATGGCACATGTGAGCACCCATTCTCTCTCTTTCTCTCTCTCTTTCTCTTTCTCTCTGAGTCTCTGTCTCTCTCGTAGACATAAATGTTTTTTTAAAAAATCAAATAATTTTAAAATAAAATTTTTAAAAATCAGGTAATTTAAAAATTTTTATTGTTTATTTACTTTTGGTATGGAAGATTGAACCTTGGGCCTCATATATACTAGGCAAGTGCTCTACCACTAAGAAATGTCAACAGCCTAGTTTTTACTTTTCACTGTGGAACAGCATCTCACGAAGTTGCTGGCCTTGGCCTTGCACCCATGTTTGCATCCCAGGCCTTCCTTGAGCCTTTGATCTGTCTTCTTTGACCATCAGAGTAGTCTGTATCCCCAGACTCAGCTCAGGTGACATTTCCAACCAAGCAAGTCAATCCTCAGAAAACTTAGAGTTATTTGATAATTTCAGTTTAAAAATCATTTTATACTGATCACTTTATTTTATCAAAGTATAAAAGAGTTTCTCAAATATTCTAGTTTCTGCAAGATTTGACTTTATTTCTAATAAAATCCCAGCTGATTTCTAGGTCTGACTTTCTTAGATCCTTTTTTTCAGTCAATCATTCAAATTATAGATGAGCATTTTGTTAAAATACATTGGATTATAGTAATTTATATATCACTTAAAGAATTTATTCCTGGGAACTGTATGGAATGCATATTAGCTGTTAGCAGTGATTGCAGGGAATGCTGGGAGGTGTTTTAGAAGACATGGGGTATTTTACCTCTAGCTATCCCACCAGGAGTGAGTGTTGATTTAAAATTAAAATGTCCAGCTGTATTAGAATAGGAATGAAGGCAAAAAGAAACATATTTGAGATTGAAAATGAGTACAGAAATTTAAAAGGAAGGAAATTTTGGCCTATATTCCCGAAAATAATGAACTTGAAAGAGGCAGTGAGATGTTTTAAAATTTTAATCATGTTTGATCAAAGTTAGTGAATTTATTTATAAAATGAGAAAAAGATAAACTTTTCTTCAAGGCTCAATGGTAAAGTGCAGGCCTCACATACATAAGTCCTTGAGTTCAATCCCTGGAACCATATGAAAAAATCACTTGAGAAAACAAGCAAAAGCCAAACAAAAAGTAACTTTGCAGGCAAGCATCTTAACCACTGAGCCAACTCTCCAGCCCTAGTACAGAGACCCCCCTAAGACCTCAACAATAAAGCAGCCTTAATACTCACCTACCATGACTCAGGGAACTGAGTGGGGAAGAGGAGGTGGAAAAACTGTAAGAGCCATGGTGGGGGAGAACTCCCAGAGACATGGATCCCCTCAGTAACAACATACAAAGGTGGTGGAACTGGGTTGACTCCTAGGCTATCCATACCCCCTACGCCATGGATTGATCCAGACTGCCCACAGAGAAGGATATCCAGCAGATTGGGGACAGGGAAGAGGGAAATTGGGGAAATGGGGATATAACTCATTATTTGCTCATTCAATGTATCGAATTATGGATAATTTTTTTTAAAAAGTAACTTTTTTGAGTTTCCATTCTCCAAAGTTTTTTTTTCCAGTTTGAATTTTTTAAATATATATTTATTGTCCATAATGAGTTATATTATTTAGTGGGCAAAGAATGAGTTTTTATCCCCAATTCCCCAATCGCCCCTCCCCATCCCCTATCAGCTGGATATCCTCTTCCGTGGGTTGTCTGGATCAGTCCTTGTGGCTGGGGACCATGGATAGCCTAGTACTCAGCCTTGTTCTCCTGGCCCAAGTGTGTTGTTACTGAGGGGTGCCATGCCTCTGGATAGTCTCCCCCACCAGAGCTTGTTGTTTTAATAAAAGAAGAAACTGGCGCTGGTCTTGAAGTCTGTCTGGGGCTTTCTTGGGCTGCACAGGCAGACTGGAGCCAGGAGCGTGTCCAGGGAGGTGGAGCTGGCTGAGCCGAGTTGCCCGCATCTTCCCGTGGTCCCAGCTGAAAACCCACGAAAATGTTACAGCTCCCTGTGTGTTCAGCTCATCTTTCCAGAGAGAATAACGGGCAGAGAGAGACCCAGGAGAAAAGGCATGGCAAATAATCCCATTTTATTGTAAAAGCATCATGGGTTAAATAGAAATTGAGGAGGAGGGAGGGAAAGAAATGGACAACGAGGATTGGCAGAAATCAGCAACCTGTGAATACCTGCTTTGCATGTAGAAGTGAGCTTGGACAGGTATCAGATGGTGTGGGCAGAGGAACTTCCACCTTCTAGGCACAGCTGGGGTGCAAACCTGGGTCCATGTGGTTTGCTTTGGGGGTTGGGAGTCTCAGAATTGAGGGTGGAGATAGGGAAATGCATAGCCGGTTAGCCGGGGTTTCTGACCTCATTCTCCAACACCCTCTTAACCCTTTGTGCTCCGTCCCTCATCAAGCAATACCAACAACGGCTCTCACAATCTTTCTGCACCCCTCTTCTGCTCAGTTCCCTGAGTCATGGTGGTGGAAGTCTTACTGTTTATAGAACCAAAAATACCAGTAGTGCAGGGAATGTATGGGGATCACTGTCCTGGATCCCCAATGAGAATGTATGGGGAGCACTGCCTAGGATCCCTGGTGGAAATGTATGGGGAGCACTGCCTTGGATCCCTGGTGGAAATGTATGGGGAGCACTACCCTGGATCCCTGGTGCGAATGTATTGGAGCACTGCCCTGAAACCCCAGTGGTTTATGGGAAGTATCTCTCTGGTTCCTTTTGTGATTCATAGAACAGCAACATAAATGTTTCTAGTACAAAGACAGTTTTCCTCAATGTAATAAAGTAATTTTGAAGAGATTTATAATAAATTAAATATGTACATTTCCCACTAAATGCACTTCTAGATCTCTTCATTACCAACACAGACTTGTTTTCAGAATGAACACAAGCCTATGGAGCTGTGATGAAAGTGATGTGAGGAGCGAGTCAGAATGCTTCTCTTTGAGGTTGTCACACAGGCCTGGCAGCAACTATAACAGTCCATGGCAGCAGAAAACCCAGAGTTCCCATCGTGACCTTCAGTTGAGGAAAAACACAAAGGTCAGAGGAAAACAAGAGAGCTGGAAGACACTGGCATTGAGGAACCAATATAGTGACCATCTTCATAGTTCCAGAGGGACTCACTGACCTCAAGGAAGGATGTGCTGACATACTGCACCTAGCTAAGCCATGGAGCCAGCCAGTGTGTCCAGCAGCAGAGGGAGGATGAAGAAAATATGGTGTGTGTACACAATGGACTATTTTCAGTCACAAAGAGAAATAAAGTGTGTCATTTGCAGGAAAGTAGCAACAATCATGCTAGATAATCATATTAAGTGAATGATGTCAACCTCAAAAAGAGAAATATGCTTCCTCCAAAGTTTTATATAGATACATGAAATCATGTGTGCATGTGTACATGACAGGGAAGGAGAAGTGAACCTATTTACCCTATTTATGTGAACAAAAGAGACTAATGAGCAGGAGAGGGGGAGAAGAGAGGATAGGAAGAAATGAATATGCTCGATGTAAAATACATCCTTGTATGAAAATGCCCTTATATAATATATAACACGGTGCCATGCATAGTGAACATATACAATGAAACATTTAAAAAAGAAATATTCTAAAATTGTGTGATTGTGTCATTTTCCTGTCTTTTTGAACATAATAAAGAAAAATCAGAAATGGAAAAAATAAATCAGTATCCTCAAAATTTCTGCAGTAGCCTAGAAAACCACACTGGTTCTTCACCAAAGCTTCTCAAAGCAAGGAGCCTGAGTACATTTAAATGATAGAGCAAGTATTTACTTCTTCATGAGACCAGTCTTCATGGTGCTTTCATAGGTAAAGGGAGGTTGTTTTTGGAACAATACAAACAGAAAGTGTGGGAAGAATCCTTGGGCTACTCCACCTCTGCCATTGAGTTCTTTATCTCCTGCTTCCTGTCAGTCACATGGTCATAATGAGGTGCTTCAGGTAAATTTTATGTTGGTATGCACAAGAAGTGTCTTTGGATTTTGCAAAGCAGTACTGAAAAGAAGGCATGGTCATATATCTGAACATACACAAATCTCACAATAAAGGCTGAGTACTGGTATGTTCTCCTATGCTCTCCAGAGCTGGTATGGTCTTCAATGATATTCATGCAAATTTGTGAATTGCCACTGCACATCAGGCAACTGGTTAATGGTAACATAAGAGTAAGTCACAGGTCTCTGCTTGCTAATTTGTGTCCTATGAAAGCTGACAATCCCTGAACAGAATTACAATAGAGATACAGTGAGAATGATCTGACCTTGGAGTACTCTGGTGGGACTGGAGAGAGAGAAAAAAGGGAGGGAAAGGGTTGGGAGAGAAGGAGAAAGAGAGAGAAAGAGAGAGGGGAGAGAGAGAGAGAAAGAGAGAAAGGAAGAGTTTGTTCAATCTATTAATTGTCTGAAATAAAGCCAGACCTGCTATATGTCCTTGCTGTTTTTTTTATTTCTGACTTATCAGCAACCAAGATTCTTTTTAACAGTCCCCCAACCTCACATTAACATAAAACTTGTACAAAAACAGGACTAATTTAAACCAGTTGCTTTAAGATCCTTGAATCACTGTGTGCTTGGGACAATTAAGAAGCAGTGGGGCTCCTGAACATTGATTTTTGTTGTTGGTGAAGAACAGTACAACAGCAACTGCCACTCCAGGTGCATCAGGGAACCATCTTGCTTGCTTTGCCTGTTCTCGGGGTCTGCACACACACAGGCTTACACTGTTCTCCTGGGGTTCTGAAGTCTGAGTGTGAGAGGAGGCAGGAACTTGAAGTATCTTTTCTCCCTGAGAACTTCTCCTGAGTATCTAAGGCCAGGGGTGATTCCATGTGAAGCTGCACCCTCCATCCTTCCTACAGTCACCCTACAGATGTTGGAGGGTGCACTGAGCAAGGATATTCCTCCTGGAAGGGCAAGGAGCTCTTCCTGAGAGAGCAAAAAATACTCCTTCTGTGAGAACAAGGATGCTCTCCCCCTGTGAGAGCAAGGACACCCCTCCTGTGAAAGCAAGGATACTTGTGACAGTTAAATTATGTTGTCAACTTGACCTTTTTTAGTAATCTTGGGTGGGTCTCTGACTATGTTCACAGGAAGACAGTCCTTTCAGTAGGAGGCAGGATGTAAAAAAGTTCAAGGGAGCTAGAAACAAATATCCTTCCCTGGGAGGGCTGTGTAGGAAAGATATTCCAGAGACTCTGGGAGTCAACAAGTCTGGGAAAAGGTTGCAAGACCCCAAACTAAGGCTAAATAAAGAGGGAGAATATTTCTCTCTTCCCCATGACTGTTTTGTTGGTGTGTGTGTGGTGTTGGTGATGGGCTTCTCTCTCTGCTTGGACCTGTGAAAGGGCCTCTTTCACCATTATAGAACCTCCCCTGGATCTGTAGCTTCAATAAATCCTTTCCTCCCATAACTATGCCTGGTTTGGAGATTCATTGCAGCAGCAGGTGGCTGACTATGACAATACTCCTCCTGTGAGGACAAGGATACTACTCTTGTGAGAACAAGAATACTCATCCTGTGAGGGCAAGGATGCTCCTCCTTTGAAATAAGCTGGATGATGAATTTATCTTTCCACTTAAAAATTCCCTTAAGGACCACCTTTCCCTTAGTCTTGTTTAGTTTTGCTGTCTGAACAAACATCCCAGAGGAGTTGTGAAGTCTCTTATTTTTTCTTACCTCCCTTCACAAATCACAGTTGTGCTTTGGAGGCTCCAGCACTCACTGGAGCTCATCCTGGGGCAATGTCCCATTTGACCACACCACATCCCTATTCCATCTCCCTTTCATCCTGAGTTCTATCTTTACCAGGAATTTGCAGTCATTGTTTTTATTTCTCTCTCCCTTAAACTCTGTCCCAGAAACAACTTCCAGTTGATTACATTTGTCAATCATTCTTGATCAAGGGCTGTCCTTTTTACCCACTTATTAAATGCATGATTTTTAAGGCCTTGGAATGTTTTGGCTGGATTATTGATGAGGGAAATAGTTTCCTTACTGGATTCCTTAGTTCTGTATTAGTTCAATCAGGCAGTTATAATACAAATACTTCAGCAGGGTAATTGACAAATATAAGAATTGCTTCTGGGGGGGGGGGGGTTCTCAGCTATGTAGAAATCAAAGCTCCAGGCAGTACACATTTCACCTGTGGTGAGGCCCTGTCCTCCCCAAGCCGATGTCCTCTCTGAGAAAGCTCCCTTCAGTACCTTTTATGATGATGCTAATGTTATTCATGGGGACCAAGCCCTGAAGACTTAATCACTCCTAAAGAACACCCCTTAAAGCTATCACCTCAGGGGTTAGATTCCAGCTAGTGAATTTCAGGAAGGCATCAACATTCAGATCATAGCCAAGTTGAAGTCAAGTCCAATTCCTCCTTTGCAGTGTTGCCATGGGGACGTTTCCAAATTGAAGACCTCATGAAATCATGTCTTCATTTAAAAATACTGCAGTGGCAGGCATTCCTGAGTAATTAAACGGGGACTCCCTAGAGAGGTGAGATAAGAGCTTCAGGCGTGTGGGGCATTCCCTGTTCTGCGGAAGGCTTTTGCTTTGGAGGTCAGAGACATGTTACTATGGGTTTCACAGATGGAGAAGAACAGGAGGGAAGGACCTCTTGGTAAAGTACATGGCACTTTTGAGGCACAGAGTCAGTTGGGATCAAACAAGGACAATGATGTAAGCAGAAGCATCCAGGGGGCACAGGGTGGGACCAGGATATAGTGAGCATGGGTACTAGAGCAGTGCTGTATCTGCCTCGCTGTGGGGTCCTGCCTTGGACCTGCTCACTGTCCTGCCCTTTGCACCCTCTCCTTCCTTACTTCCTGCATGTCCGTTGCATGAACTGCTTCCTTTTGCCCATTCTTACCTGCTCTACAATGGCTCTGTGCCGGAAAGTTGGCAAGCCCTCTGCCGAAAGAACTTTCCATCCTAGTCTCCATCTTGGGAACCCCTGGAGTCCATGCCACAGACTGACAAGTCAGCTGCTGTCCACTGAACAATGATCCCCCCATTCCCAGACCCCCCCCACCAGCCATGGTGCTCTGTCTTTCCTCCATAATCTCAGGTTCCCAGTGGTTTGCTTACATTTCATTCTGCAGTCCATGCTGGCTCTCTATCCTTGTGCACAGTTCCTGCTACCAGAAAAGTGGTTCTTTATTAATATTTGCTGAAGGAGAAAATTTGAAGAACAAATGAGGTAGCACCTGGATGGATGCATGGTGTGCTCAATGTGAGGAGCAAGTAGGTAGGATAGGCTGGGTGCTGGTGAACCTGGAAGAACCCATGACCAAGGACCCCAGTGTTGAGCCTGAGGCACCAGATGTGCTATCAGATACACATGTCCTCATGTGATGGGGAAGGCTGTGCAGGGGCACATGACTCCCCCCCAGGTAAAACCTCCTAAGACCTATGAGAACACAGCAGGAGAACTGGTGGGTGCATGCAGTCTCTGAGTGTCATGGGAAGAGCACATCTAATGGGTCTCAGCTGCCTTCTGAGTTCTTGACACAAGGGCTTTTGGTCTGACTTCTCAATCCAGAAGATTCTTTTCTGAAGGCTTGAGCTTGACGGGCCCCTTCTGATTTCACATAGAAAGACAGTTTTTCCTATTTTTATGGTTTACTACATTTTCACAAAGGACATGCTTTAATCATGAAGCATGATGAGTCCCTCAATGAGTCAAAGCCAAGTCTTAGTAATAAGGCATGCACCTCTGGCTTGGGAGGGCCTGCTGGCCTGCTTTGGAAGAGATTTACTTTTAAGCTTGATCAAGGTGGGTGAAATATTAATCCCATTGGCATGAAGACTTTCATCCTCCAAGTCTTTTTTCTTTTCTTCTTCTTCTTAGCACTTCCCATCCCACAGTAAATCTGTCCTCTTACAGATAGGCTGGAGAAAACCCATTCCCAAGGAGAAGGGGTTTTCTTTCCAGGGAATCCCAGTGCCTTGATGACACCATGGAATTCTTTTGGTTGGCTGAATCTATGAGATCACCCATATAAGATATGTGTAATGGGAATACACAAGGTGTGCTTATTTGGCACTTATCTAGGGACGATGGACAGTGTTTACAATGAAGAATGTGCCTCACTTGGTTTCATAATACACATGACATTTATAGCTCAGCCTTTGGGAGAAATGTTTTCATGAGCGTAGACATGTGCTGATGGTGTGTGTCAGGGGACAAAGACCAACAAACAAGCTGATCTGGAAGGGTGCTCTAGGGGCCACTGCACCAACACCAAGCATGATTCATAGTGTCTAATAAGTCATCCTACACCACAGAGCCCTGTCCTTCATCAGTACTACAGACCTGTGGAAGACACACAGAGACACCACAAGAGAGACTTGGAGCAAGGAAACTAGTCTCTTCACATACATTGGGAAATGGTAGGAATTCCCACCTGGGCAGGAAGCAGGGCTCAAAGCTCAAGAAGGACCTGGTACAATAGACATGTTAGGTCATATTAGGCCATGCAGTCATTCTAGTTTTAAACACCTGTCAGCTCGCAGAATCCAGCCCAGACACTGTCAGAATTGTCCTAAGGGAAGCCGCTAGAAGGTGAGCTCTGGAGGAATCATCCATTCAGAGTTCAAGTGGGCATTCTCCCATTTGCTCTCTCAATACACACATGTATCTAGCAGACATTTTTGTAGGGGTATCTGTGGTTGCTGCTGTGGAGTCTTTGTGGCACTTCTGTAGGATCTCTGTAGTTACTTCTTTGGGGGTCTCTGTGGTCACTTTTGTAGGGTCAGTGTGGTCACTTCTGTGGGGTCTCTGTGGTCACTTTTGTGGGGTATCTGTGGTTACTTCTGTTGGGTCTTTGGGGTCACATCTGTGGGGTCTCTGTGGGCTCACTGTGGTCACTTCTGTAGGGTTTCTGTGGTCACTTCTGTAGGCTCTCTATGGTTACTTCTGTGGGGTCTCTGGGGTCACATCTGTGGGGTCTCTGTGGTCGCATCTATGGGGTCACTGTGGTCACTTCTGTAGCATCTCTGTGGTTACTTCTGTAGGATCTCTGGGGTCACTGACTTCTCAGCCCCATCAGTGGATTCTGAGCAGGTTGCTGAGCATGTGCAATCCATCTGTGCTGCTGAACATGGCGGCCAAGAAATTGACCAGAGATCCCCAGAACCCCATTAGAAGAGGGACTTGCAGAAGCAGTGGCTCACCTGGGGGGTCACCTGCAGCTTTATAGATGCCTGTGCCCAGGAGGTCAGAACCACCTGCACATGATACATGCCAGATGGGGGCAGAGCCTGGGTTTCCCCCTTCAGGCAGCCTCAGATGGTCGGGCAGGCTCAGCTGGAGAAGCATGAGACAGTAAGACACACATGGATTCTTTCCATTTCTCCTTCAGGGTTAGGCCTTCTATGTTTCCTCGGTCCACTTTAGACTATTTGTTATTTTTTATGTCATTTATGTTTTATGTCATTTATGTTATGTCATTTGTTATTTTTCTCATTTTTCCATTTTCATGTAACATCAAGCCTATGTTTATGTTTATACTTTTTTGAGATCCTGCTACTTTGAAATCAGGTTTAGTTTAGATGGTGACAGCTGTTTAGCAGGTCACCATGGCTCTATGTTTGTGATGAGTAAGGTGAGAATGATGGCTGAAATGACACTTTTGTGCTACTCAACTTGTGGCATGTAGGATGTGTGTCCCCAGAACAGTTCCACTTAAACTGTTACCTTGTGTGCATGTAGAATGTGTATGTGTGTGCACAGAACAGATCGATTTAAATTGTCACCTTGTATTTCTTCCTGGTGCAATGTGTTGCTAAATGGAATAGCAAAAAGCTTATTTTTATATATTGTTATGTTTTTCCATTAGTGATCTATTTTTAATGCTTATTTGTCAGCAATTCTTTACTTCTCTCACAGGTACTTGAGAACAGGAGGAAGAAGCCCTGCTACTTGGAATATGAAGTGCATTTGGAAATCAGACCCCAGGCAGGTAGGAAAACAACCTCACTCTCCATGGCAAAGACTTCTCTTCCCAGACCCAACTCTGCGCTCAGGACTCCTATGATGCCTTTGGAGATGATGTCCAAAAGTAGAAGAATGAATGAATTGTAGAGTCATCCCAGGCATCCCAGGCAGGGTGCTGAGGGTCCAATGAGGGCTGGAAGAAAAGTTTGTTCAAATTAGAGAAAAAGCAAGGCAAGGAGAGCTGAAGCTACAGAGATCCAAGGAGCCAGGTAATAAAGGTGGGATTGGGATGAAGCCATAGAAGTCCCAATAAGCCAGGGAATGAGGGTGGGATTGGACTGCAAAAAAAGAGCATGTTAGGAGTGGCTTCATCTCTTGGGAGAAGGTCAGCATCTTCTGCAGTACCATCTATCCCCAGTCCTTCTCCATTGCAGCTATACCTTCCCCTGTGGCTATCCGTGTATGTTCAGGCCCCTTCTCAGGACTGCCTTTGCAAATCTGCAAGTCTTTGTTTTCTCAACAGAATTTCCCACCCTTTATCCCCAGGCTCTTTGCTTTGGTCTGGATGCAGTACACACAGACATCACATCCTGTGTTCAGTAGGGTAGAACATCAGTGACGACCAGCTCAGAACTGGGCAGTGTTGGTCTCTTTGATGTAGCAGCAGGCTCCATGGAGGGAACATGTCTTGTGGCTCCTGCCTCCATGGATCTGTAGGCCAAGTGGAGCAGGCTTTCCCCCCCTTTTTTTGTTTTGTCTCAGATTTACCAAGTTGAAAGGAATTTATAGTCACCTTGTCTTAATACTTTACTTGACAGATGAAACTGGCCCCAGAGAACTTGAGCTTCTGTCGTGAATCATATATCCAGGTAGGGGAAGGTGTCTTAACTCACTTCTACTAATTTCTCCCTCATGCCTGGTATAGTGATTTTAATGTAAAATGCCCCCTCTATCTCCAGGCTCATGTGTTTGAATACTGAATCCCAATTGGTGGCACTGTTCAGAAGCTTGCAGAATCTTTAGAAGGCAGAGCCTTATTGAAGGAAGGGTTGGTGTGGGTGGGCCTTGAAGTTTTATGTTCTTTCTCATTCTCTTTCTCTCCTGTGCTCCAATATGTAGTCAGCTTCCTGCTTTCAGGTCATGATGGAACTTTTCCTAGGAACTATAAGCCAAAATAAATAAAAACTTTCCTTCCCTGAGTTGCTTCTGTTCAGGTATTTGTTCACACCACCAAGAAATTAACTCAATACAGGAGGTATAGAGAGACAATGGAGTCCCAGCACAAAGCTGCTGGAGGAGGCTGAAGGGAGAGGAAGCACACCAGAGCACACTGGACCACAGCATCTTCACACCCTGCTGGTGGTGCAATTGTGTTGGAGGAGGGCATCCTCAATGTGTGAGAAGTTTATCCTGTAAAATCCCTGTAAAATAGAGTTTTCAGGGTTAACAGTTGATATAGCATCTATCTGTACTTTATCTCTGTGTCTGGATATTATGCCATGGTTTTAATTTCTTAAAGTTCTTTATTTTTGAGACAGAGCTTCCCTGTGTAGCCTCAGACTAATCTTGAACTCAAAATCCTCCTTCCTCAGTTTCCCAAGTGCTGGGAGCATACATTTCTATTACATTTTTAGCATATACATTTTACTTATTTATCAATTTTCTTACCATGTGACTATTATGAATAGTGCTAGTGCTGATATACAAACTCTTGTTCGAACACCCATTTTCAATTCTCTTGAGCATTTACCCAGGACTGAAGAATTGCTATACAAAGAGAAAGTAGAGAGAAACAAAACAAAACAAAACAAAGAACCCACATATTTCATGATTCCATTGATATGAAATATCCCATATACACAAATGCACCAAAACCAAATTTTTGGTGCCAGAGGCTGGGAAGAGAGGATGTAGAAATGACAGATAATTGTACAGTTTCCATTTCTCAGTGGTAGAAAAGGCCTGGGACTAGGTGGTAATGATAGCTGTGCAAAAGTGCCAAGTTCAACCACACAGACATGTGAGCATGGTTTAAAAAGGTAGATCTTGGGCTGGAGAGATGGCTCGGCGGTTAAGGCACTTGCCTCCAGTGCCTAAGGCCCTGGGTTCAATTCCCCAGGACCCACATAAACCAGACCCACAAGGTGATGGCCCTGGTATTCTCTCTCTCTCTCTCTCTCTCTCTTTCTCTCTCTGTATCTCTCTGTTTGAAAATGAATAAATAAAACCTTTTTTTTAAAAAAAGGTAGATCTTTATGTTATGTACATTTCACCAAAATAAAAAAAACCTAGTTAATAAAATAGGCTGTATCATTTAAATATACAGAACAAATAAAGAGCCTTGACAACATTTTGTATGGCTACTAAAATACAAACAGAGCCAATAGATGCAATTGAAAATCAATTGTTTACTTCAGTGATACATGGTGGATCCAAATCTGTATTGGATGTAGCTCAGATGCCTTCGTTCCTGGCAATGTATGTCAAACAGAATATTTTTCAGCTCGGCCCCTATCCACTTATGAGTACCTTGTTGATAACACAAATAATCAAGTGTTTATTGCATACTCACCAATCCCTCTCAATATTACATCAAAGATTTTCCTCTCTGATGCTAGCATATTCAGGTAGAAATAAGCCTGACTGAATGGTAAAGAAATCAGCCAATTCCCCACACTTTATGCTTTGTGCAAAGAAGAGGAGACTTACCTTTTGTTTCTCTGTTTGTTAAATGTGTCTAATCCTGAAAACAGAAATCATTCCATTGGTATCTTCAGGCTATTAGTGGTGATTAGAAAACAAACAAACAACAACAAAAACAAAAAACACCTCATTCTTGCAGAGGTGAGAGGATGTTAGACCATTTTACAGCTGTGCACACAGCACATAAACATCTATCTCAGTGACGAAAATGGAACTGAGCTTCAGCAGTCAACATTCCTTGAAAAGGCAGCAGCCATGTATTTTGGACCCTGAATCCCTGACTGTCACTGTAAAACTCATTTGTAAAAATAGGCTCTCATCTGTGAGCCATGTATATGTGCACACTGTTACAGGACACATCTTTAGCAACATCAAGCAGAGTTTGACCTGACTAACCCCTTCTTAGTCAATAAAAATGTCGAAGCATTACCATTACTCCAGTGACATTTGATTTTATGGCACCTAAAGCCTACAGTGATTATTTTTAAAAACACAATTAAAATTCTTTGAGAGTGGATATAAAACTTGCTGAAAGGTGCTTTATTATAGCACTTACTCCAACTTTGAAAGATCTATTAATCACAAGAGCATTCTATGTCTTTCAATTTCTGGTTTTGATATCAAGCGAAAGCAGTTATCAAACAAATAGTAGCCTCCACTACCCAGGGCCCACCCCATTCCTCCCATCCCCCAAGCAAGCATTAGTATCGCTTTTTTAAACAGCCTTCTTTGGAAAGGTGTCACATGATAACATGTTCCTAAAGGCAGCAGAGGGCAGATCTGAGTGACCACTCTCCTGTTGTATGAAGCTGCATGGTTCATTGACCCCTGTGGTGGCTTTCTGTTTCTTTTCCTCTTTCAGGACGCTGAGATAGTGTACCCTGGGGAGTCCTTCCCTTCCTTACTGGCACCATCCTCTCGCTTATTTCTGCACAGACCACGCTGTCCTCTGACTGCTGCACATAGCTCCATGCCCCACAAGGTGAGCCCCCACATTCAGGTCCAGCTGTTTGTCAAACCATGGTGCTTCTGACAAACCGTGAATAAGTGGATGGATGTGCTACATGAATGGTCATGTGACACTCTGAAATATTGCTTCATCAAACGGATGCCTTTTTACATTCTGCCATGGCCTTGTAAATTTGATATTGCTTTGGGGACACAAAGTTTCCTTTGGAGTATGAACCATTTTTCAGCATACAGAATAATGGTTTCTATAAGAGACTAGGGGGCTCTATCCATCCCCCATCTCTGTCTGTCTATGTGTCTCTATAGTCATCTATTACCTGTCTATATCAACACATATGGTTATATCTATTACTTATGCATCTCTATCTGTACTGGGTGCCTCAGCGTATATGAAATAGTCCTAGGTCAAGTACTATTGTGTATGTGTATTTGAATGTTTTGGTTGCAACAGAGAATTTATTTCAATGAATGTATTTCTCACCGAGTCTGACTTTAGCATCAATGAAATGCAAGGTAGATAATGCACATTTAAATATTTTTATTTATTTTGTGAGGAGAGAGGGTGGGGAAGAGAATAGTTGGGCATGGCAGGGCTTTTAGCCACTGCAAATGAACTCCAGATGCATGCACGACTTTGTGTAATTGGCTTTACATGGGCACTGGGGAATCAAACCCTAGTTGTTAGGCTTTGCGGGCAAGTGCTTAACTGCTGAGCCATCTCTCCAGCCCCAGTGATGCACCTTAATATAAAGAATAGATGCACAGATGCAGCCTCCAGTGGGTTCATGATGATTGACTTTATGTGTCATTCCAAGTGGCCTAAGGAATGCCTAGAGATCTTAAATATTACCCGATATGTCTATGAAGATGCTTCTGTAAAAGGGGAGCATTTGAGTCAGTGAAGAAGGAACACACTCACCAGTGTTGGTAGTCATTGGCCAGTCAGAAAGGCAGGGGGAGGAGGACTTTATGTGAACGCAAATTTCTATCTTCTTCTCCCATTGGACTCTATTGCTGGGTCCAGGCCTTCAGCCCAGAATGAATTACAACA
>PVHP010034306.1:0-18823 GCA_004024765.1 Zapus hudsonius
TAAGTAAATTGTGATACCTACTGCGAGATTGAGGAAAACATATGGAGAAAGCTAGGGGTTGGAAATATAGGAAATTATAGTTTTTATATAAGTGAAATTTGAAATATTTCTAATTTGTAATTTCTAATTGAAGAGGTTTAATGTATATCTGGAGTTCCAAAAAGGTTTTGAATTATAGATAGGTTTTCAAGCAAATGTCTGTGGAGTTTTTAAATTAGGTTAGTTGAGATGTGAACTGCACCATCCTATCGCCTGGCTTCTTCCAGTGTATAATCAGGAAAAACCTAGCTGAGCATTCAACGTTCATCCCTCTGACTTCTCACTCACTGCTTCAAGTTCCTGTTGCCTGCCATGATGGACTGGAACCTGGAACTGTAAACTGAACTAAGCCCTTCCTCCCTTGAACTGACTTTTGTCAGGTATTTTGTCCTAACAACGAGAATTTGATTCTGGAGGGGTCAAGCAAGCTTTGAACTTTACAATAGATATTACTACCTTGCTAAGTTTCTCTTTAGCAGAATTTTGTGGAAATATCAGAGTACATTTAAAAACAGAAGTCTTAGTGGGTTTTGAAGATTATGTTTTGTTTGTCAAAAATGCAGAAAATCTTATTAGGGTTTTTCATTGCAAACGTTGAGCGCTCATCAGTTTTACACTTACTTTATTGCTTCTGGTCTTGATTCCAGAGAATGTTTTCTTTATTCCCTTCTGTTTTATCTTCCTGTTTGTTCCTTTCAGGGACGGCTAAGAGCATCTTCCCTATTATTAAGTTACCAATTAGAACCACTCTGTTATCTTCTTGCCTTTTTGCTGTTAGAATAATGGCCACTTGGAAACAATGTTTTATATCTGCATATTCTTTTGAGAAGCATTAAGTAATTATTCCTTGGTATAGTCCTGTATAAAAAGAATGATTATATGGAGACAAAAAAAGAGAAAAACAGGTAAATTAAGACCATTATTGACAACTATTGCTTATTCAAAATATTATAGAAATTGTTTTCATGGTGAAGATTTTCAGCTTCTTTGTGCCATGCATGTGATTTTTAAAGACTGTAGCAAATAATGAGTTTGTGGTCTTGGAAAAGTTGAGCTTCAGCTATATAAAAGGCTGACAGTCTAAATTCTAGGTTTCTCAACTACAGGTTATGTAACCATACTACTCTGCAACTATCTAAATATATGACCACATGTGATTACTGTAACCTGTATATAACATACATGCACAGATATATAACTAAATATTTGTCTGATCTGAATTGTAACATGAAAAATTTTTCTTATAACACACTTTGAAAATCTCTCTTCAACACTGTAAATAAATAAGTATAACTTAATGTTTTCTAGATGATTTCAGATGATCATTTATGTGCATGCACTGTGGTGTTTCACTACAGTGTGAAGAGCACTTTCAAGAGGCTATGGAAACTTTGCCTTATCTTTCCACCAGAGAATCAGTAGTAGGATTGTACTCTCAACTTCATTTGCAATCAGGGCTTTTTGATTCCCACGTTCCTGCCCATGGCTCTTTAAGACGTTCATTTGTTCATTTCTCATTGGTTTAATCAGACTAACACAATGTCTAGGGACATTTATTAGACCAAACCCCTCAAGTTTTAAGGATATGTAGTTCTATTTTTGCTACCTTTTCATTTGTCTGTTTTTTTTTTACAAAGAACATTAGTTTATTTATTTTCATATGTGCATGTGTTGGGGTGGAAGCACCAGAGTTTTTGCCTCTGCACATGAAAGCAAAGTGCTTATACCGCTCTTTGGGTTGGACCTTACATAGATACTGGAATCAAAACAGCACCAGAGGACTTTGCAAGCCAGCTCCTTTAACCTCTGAGCATCTCCCTAGCCCCATTTATGTTTTTATTATGCTCCATAGCTGTTTTGAGAAGTGGATTACAATTAGGATAATATAATTATCTAACAAAAGAATGAATCTAGATTACTATATCTATTTTCTTTTTTGAGCTATCAGCATAGACAATCCCAAGATAAAAGAGCAATATTTTCAAAAATTCTGAAATTGTTAAATATAATTGAAATACACATACAGTTAATTTAAAATAAATTTTTGCCATGAGTTTATTCAAGACATAAATTGGAATTAATCTCTTCTGAAACCAAGAAATATAATTCACCACACTAGCAGATTAAAGTCATGAAATAATATAATCATCTCAGTAGCTGTGGATAAATATTGACTAAAACTCAAAACATATCTATAACACTATTTCTCAGAAAAGTAGGAAATATCTACAAGTGGTACTTATATTTTAATAACTAGCATACAACTTAATTGTGAATTATTGAATGTTTTCATTGAGTTTGGCAACACAACACAGAATTTACTTTATATTCTTTTTAAACCTTTCTATATCTTCCTAAAATATTTTAAAGTTTTTTTTTACATGTATATATGTTGAGTGTGTTCTTCTCATACTTCCACTATCCCTTCCCCCTTCTCTCTCTCTTTCTCTCTGCCCCTCTGTTTGTCCCCAGAGATAGTTTTATTTGTACTTTTATGTCATATATACATACATGATTTTTATGCATCTATATGAAATCTAGGACAAACAACTAATTAGAGAAAACACGTGACTTTTTTTCTTTCTGAGACTGGATTAGTTCACTTACAATGAGATGATTACATCCATTTGTATCCATTTTCTTGCAAATGATATAATCTCAATTCTTCTTTGTGGCTAAAAAACATTCCTTTGTGTATATGTATCACATTTTCTTTATCCATTCCTCTGTTGTTGGACACTGAAATTTGTTCTAGAATTTAGCTACTGTGAATAGTGCTAGTATGCATTGATTTTCAAATATCTCTATGATATGTTGAATTTGAATCCTTTCGGTAGGAGCCCAGGCATGATGTAGATGGATCATGTAGAAGAGCTATTTTTAACTTTCTTTTTGAGAAACCTTCTTAAACTTCCATAGCTCATATTACTACCTAGTGTATAAGGGTTCCTTTATGTTAACATCCTTGTCAGAATTTGTTATTGCTTTCTTTAATGATATTACATTTTAAATTACATTTCTCTGGTGGGTAGTGAAGTTGAATATTTTTCATTCTTATTGACAGTTTGTAATCTCTTGAGAAATATTATTAAATTAATTATTACATTAACCCTCTTATTTACTGGAGAGTTTGATTTTTTGTTTATTCTCTTCAATATTATATATTTGAAGTATTAATTATCTCTCAGATGAGTAGCTGGCAAAGATTTCTCCCATGTTGTATACTTCTTCACTCGATTAACTGTTTCCTTTGCTCTATAGAAGCATTTGAGTTCCATAAGATCCATTTGTTGATTATTCACATGGTTTCCAAGGCGACTGAGGACCTATTAAGACAGCCCTTGCTCATCTCTAATCTTGAAGTGTTCTCTTTACCTTTTCATCTAAGAGTTTCAGGTCTTTGTTCCACATGGAGTATATTTTTGTGCAGGTGGAGATAGGGATCTAGTTTCATTGTTCTACATGTAAATGTCCAGTTTCCATAGCCATAGTTGTATTGGTTTATATGTGGCTCTGCTATTCCACTGTCTGTTTTTGTGCCATGACCCTGTTGTTTTTGTTGTTATTGCTTTGTAGTAGTACCTGAAATCAGCTATGGTGACGCTGCCAACATTACTCTTCTTGCTCAGAATTGCTGTGACTATCTGAAGTCTTTTCAGCTTTCATATGCATTTTGAGTTTTTTTCTATGTTTGTGAAAAATTGCATTAAAATTTTGATTGGGATTGTACTGAATCTGAAGTAGATTACTTGTGGTAAAATAGACATTTTCACAATATTAATTCCTCCAATCCATAAGCATGGGGGTGTCTTTATATATTCTAGTTTTTTCAATTTCTTTCTTAATATTTAAATGTTTTCTGGTAGAGCTCTTTCACTCGTTTGGTTAAATATATTCCAGTTTCTCTCTCTCTCTCTCTCTCTCTCTCTCCCTCTCTCGTGATGATATGGTATTTGTGTATGTGTGGTTCTGTGCATACATGTGTGTGTGTATGTGTGTGCGGATGTACCTGCCTCATGTGGGTGCAAAGGGCAGAGGAGAACACAGGGTGTTCATCTCTTATCAATTATTCACTTTTTTTCTTGAGAGAGGGTCTCTTCCTTAACCCAGAACTGTTGTCCATCAGCGAGCCCCATGATTGTCTGGTCTCTGCCCTGTGGATGTTTGTGGTCACACCTGTATTTTTTTTTTAATGTGGATTCTGGGAATTCCAACTTGGATTCTCAATGTGGATTCTTGGATTCCAACTTTGGATTCTCCAGCCAAAGTTGTCCTCATGCTTATGTTGCAAGTGTGCTTAACCATTGACCCATTTCCCCAGCCCATATTCAAAAGTATATTTTTTGAAGCAACTGTGAACAGGATTGTTTCCTGGATTTCTATCACAATACTTAATATTGGTTTATTGTTTCTGGGTTGTCACTGATGTTTTGGTATAACAGAAGTAGTCATAAAGTACAAATATTTCTACATAAACAGTTTCTAAAGGAATCTGGGCACTGACCAAGACAAAAATTAACAAAATTATAACTATTCAATATTTCAAAACAGAAATAGTTGAGTCTAAAACTTATGAGATTATCTTGTTTTGTCTTAAATCACTAACTTGTGTAAGTTGCCAATTGCAAGTTGACTTTTTAAAGATATTTTATTGATTTATTTTCTGGGGGAGAGGAGAGAGAGGGAGAGAATACATGCATCAGGACCTCTAGACACTGTAAATGAACTCCGGATGTATGCACCACTTTGTGCATCCACATGCACCACTTTGTGCATTTGGTTTACTGGCTCTACATGGGTACTGAGGTATGAAACCCAGGTCGTTAGGCATTGCAGACAAGTACCTTAACTGCTGCAGGTTTACATTTAAGTTCTTTTTAAACATATGCATCAATTTTTTAAAGTAACATTTACTAATAATGTAATGGAGAAATTCATAGATAATACCATATTTTGATACTTCTGATACATGCATTCTAATATATTACATTCATTTTCATATTCTAAGACAATACATGTGACTTGCACTGTACAAATTGAGGCTTAGAGTTATCATTTATTAGCTGTGATGAAATAGAAATAAAATGTTTACAAGCTTCCAAATGACTTCATGATTCTTATACCAACATGCTGAATTTTTGGGTATAGGAACCTAGTAAAGTAGCTATATAAATGAGTCAAGATGTAAATATTGGCCAAAAACCCAAATGATAAGTCACTTGGAAGGCTCAGCAGCATAATAAACTGAAAGTTTGAAGATCTTGTCAGCATACATTTCTATCTTGTACTGCCAACAAGTCATATATTGAGACTAGAGGCTATATTATTTCTTATACATTGCTTTTGAAGTTGATTTATAGAGACTATTTAAGCTAGATGAAGTTTACATTAGTGACAGATGTCATGATTTGGAATTGTTGAGTATGGTTTAGTGACTTAATTTTGCATCCTGAAGTTCATTTATCAAGATATTCTCTGATCCTGAATACAATAGAGCTTATGGATCCTATTTTTGACACTTTCTTTGTCAATAATTAGTGCTAAGTACTCTGAAAGACTGACTGTGATATGGGAAGCCAGAGAATAAGAGTTGACTAGGCTCGTGACATACATTCAAGGGATTTCATTCCCTAATTTGGGGAAATTAGTCTGGGGATAAGGAGTACTGAAGAAAGCTAGGGCCTCCTTGCATTAGCAGCTGGCCCTGTCAAGCCTGCCTGCTTCCTACTAATATAATAGATGAGGATAAGTTTTCATGTTTACACATTTGGGGCAGAGCAACTAGGACTACTCATTTAGTTTCATCTGTTTGTAGAGAACATAAGCTGTATTTTGATCTAAAATTCAGGTTTTACATTAAGTATGCTGTATTGAGTTGGATAACCCTCCCTGACCTGACTCTTCATATCTTTCAATTGCACCCTGTGCCCCTGAGGTACAACAATACTTTACAATAAAATTAATACTTATTATTTATTGTACACTGGAAGAAAAAACCTTCCTTTAATCTAGCCGATGAAATAACATTAATTAATATGGATTTGCTTCAGTATAGGGGTATATTTTTATTTTTATGTTTGCATGTAAGTATAAAATTTTAAACCTTGTTCTCTTTTAAATATATTTTTCACTATGTCTAAAGCATAATGTTATAAATATAACATTTAAAACTTTTTAATGTGTTACTATATAAGTGTAAAACATTTTCATATTTATGTTACACATCTATATAAATGTATTCTAAATTAAGAGTTCAATAGCTCTGCTACATTGGCTCACAGTAAAGATAATTTAGCCCTCAATGTTTGAAGACAGTTTGAGGGCAATAATGTGATTTGAAGTTGGTACTTGTTATTGGTTATGTAATCTTAGAGTCATCATTTTACTTCTCTGAATCTAAGTTCTTCATTTGTGGAATGAAGATAATAATTGTGCAAACTGTTAGGTTATTGTGACACAGGCAGTACAATTTGTAACAAGAAGTAATATGCAGTTACATGCAGCTGTTAAAATTCTTCTTCTTTAAAAATTTTAGTAAGATCATATTTTCACAAAGAACGTGTCCAGAGGTCAGAGACTCTATTTATATGAACATCTTGATATTATTCCCACTATTATATGTGTATGTGCCAAAGGCTTGTGATAAATGCTATTCAAGAGTGTATTTCTGAAAGATCATGAAAAGAATTCAGAAACTAGATGCTTCCTGCTTTCACAGATGAGTGAGTTGTTAGAAAGTAAAAGTAATCAATTCAAAGATTCTACTGAGTCATTTTTTGTGCTTTAAGCAATCTGCTGTCTTTTGATGATGTTATTATCTTTCCTTAATGAAATTAACTACTTACATGAAATGGGCAAACTTAATTTCTAAGATTATAAATACTGATTTCTTAGTATTTAATGGACAGCTCTGTGTTTGGGAGGATTTTTGTAAAAACAATGCAGGAAATAGCTTTCACCCTTAAGTGAGCAGCATGGAAACACTAAGGAACATGGGATGTTAGCAGCAGCTATTGCTGTGCTGTTTCCTTTGCAAAAAAAATGCTCTCTGTGCACACACACACATGCATGGCGCACACACATATATGCACAAAGACGCACACACATATGCACACAGACAGACAGACAGATACACACAGATATATATATATACATATATATATATATATATATATATACATTTTTGTATTCAAAAATAAAAAGAACATGAAGTCCAAATAACTAGGGTGGTATAAAAGGGAATATAATCATAATATATTTAACTTCAGCGCTGAAGAAATAAACCTGCACAATCCAATTTTTAGTATTTTATAAATGTGTGCTATAAAAAATCATCATGGTTCTATTTTGATCCAAGGCAGCAAATTCTCTTTGTTGTTTGACCATATTGTTTACTGAACTTACAATGAATCTCTAGTTTTATTTTAATTTCCTATACTTTGAGTTATTTTAATATCTAACTAGAAAAATGGTCATACAGTGGCTACATCACTGAAGAAAAGCTCTTTCATCCCCAGCCACCATTAACTGCCTATAACTCCTCAGTGAGAGATAGAGACCTCATGCCCTACTCCGTCATCTATGATGGGATGTTGATGGCTCAATATTGTGTTCCAGGTCACTGTGAGGTCATTAATGCAGCAGCCATGTTGTGCCTGGATTAGTGCTCCACAACACTCCTTCCCTATCTCTAGCTTTACCCTTCTTTGTGCCCATTCCTACATGTCCTTGAGCCTTGGAGGGCATGATGCCGATGTCTTGTTTAGCACTGAGCACTCTGGTGTCACTTATTCTCAGCCATTTCATAACACAAACTGCAGGAAAAGCTCCCCAACCAAAGAACAACACTAATCATTAGTTTAAAAAATTATTTAGGTTTTGCAAAAAAAAAGATCACCACTTATAGATTATTTTATATTCTGCTTTTATAAAACTTCAAATTATATCATGAATATACATATATAGAACCCATTCTGTTACTCTTTCAGAATCTGATTTTTGTTTTGTTGTTGTCATTTTTGCTATTGCTGTTGTTTTTGAGATAGGAGTTCATGTACCCCAGTCTGGTCTCTACCTGACTTGTAGTTAAGAATGTCCTTGAACTTCTGCTCCTCCTGCCTTCATGACCCACACAGATGTGCATCACTATACTTGTCTCTAGACTCTAGATAAGATCAGGTATGTGGTTTGGCCATAGACTAGACTCTCATTTAATAAGTACATAATGTCTAGCTTTTTAATCCACTGGAATTCAGTTTGCTAATCTCTTGTTGGATAGTTAAATTGTCTCCCAGTTCTTATTAGTCTAATTTTTCACATTAATCCTAGTATACATTTATAATTATTTCATTAGACTAAGTTTCTAGAAGTGACCTTATTAACTATTATTATATGTGTCATAAAAATTCCTACATTATTGGTCAATTTTTTGAACTGGCCAGTGTCAAGGAAGGCATTTTATATTTATCACTCATTCAAGGTATCAACATTTAAAGTATCTTGTGTGATTTTATTAATAAAGTGATATTTATTTTGGAGAATTGTCCTCTTATTACTAGTAATATAAATTCTTTTCATATGTTTATAAGAAACCACTTTTTTCTTTTTTTTTTAATAAAGTCAATTTACTGATCTCAGTCTCTTTTTTTAAATATTTTATTTATTCATTTTCAAGCAGAGAGATACAGAGAGAGAGAGAGAGAGAGAGAGAGAGAGAGAGAGAGAGAGAGAGAGAGAGAGAACCAAGGCCACCACCCTGGCTTATGTGGGTCCTGGGGAATTGAACCAGGGGCCTTAGGCACTGGAGGCAAGTGCCTTAACCGCCGAGCCATCTCTCCAGCCCCCACTTTTTTCTTAATAGGATACATGTATATTCTAGAGTCAAGATATTGACATTTTGGGTTGAATTTGCTGGGGGGGGGTTGTTTGTTTGTTTTTAAACCTGTCACAGTGCTGACACCTATCAAGTGCTTGACAAATGTTTCTTGGAGGTTAGCTTTTTAAAATTTTGATATTTAAAGATAGGAAAAGAGTAAATGGATGAATTTTAAGTTTTATCAGAAAAGAATGTGAGACATCCTGTGTTAACTAAGTTGTTTTAGGGTGTTTGCCAGGCATCTACTTGAACTCTGTAGTGGTCTCCAGAGAGGGCTAGGACACTCACTTGTCATCTGAGAAGAAAATACTAGAATTTAAGGATTTAACCTTGACTCGGTGTCACCGATGGATGGGCACTAGCTATCCTGTGTGCCCCTTGTGCCAGGCTGAGCTATGCATAGTAGAGTTTTCCTCAGATCTGACAGGGTCATAAAGGTGCATTCGCAATTACCCATGGGTAAATTGTGCACGGGTAGTAAAATAAAAAGAAAATCCTGCCTTTTTGCCACAGCATCAATGTGGTGAAATGACCTTTGGAGGTTGTTGCATTATTTCATAAGTGTACCATTGATAGAGTCCTGCAATGTGCATTTTGAAAATTAGAAACAGATATTTCTTTTTTTATATTTTATTTATTTATTTTCAAGCAGAGAGATAGAGAGAGAGAGAGAGAGAGAGAGAGAGAGAGAGAGAGAGAGAGAGACAGCACCAGGGCCACCACCTTGTGGGTCTGGCTTATGTGGGTCCTGGGGAATTGAACCCAGGGCCTTAGGCACTGGAGGCAAGTGCCTTAACTGCTGAGCCATCTCTCCAGCCCTAGAAACAGATATTTCTAAGCTGTTTAAAATGTTTTATTTTTAATGGATATTTGGGCCACTTTTTGTAAACAAAAACACTAGTAAGCTTTCAACAACAGCTAATTGAAATCTGGAAAAATTTATGCTTATTAACTAAACATTTGCTTTTAATGATTTCCACAGCTGAATGAAAGATACCTCACCTAAACATAGTGAGGTTGAACCTCTGCAATCACAGCATGCAGAGAGGCTGAAGCAAAATCATGTTATGTTTAAGGCCAATCTCAGCAACAGAGTGAGAACCTGTCTCCAAAGAAAAACCAAACAAAAATAAATTAATAAAAATAAAAAGTACCCCTCACAGAGATATCAAAATAAACAACCTAGAATTTGACAGAGTATAATTATTTAAAATACAAATACTAAATCAAGGTAAAAAAATAGGGTAGGGCTGGAGAGATAGCTCAGTGGTTAAGGCGCTTGCCTGCAAAGCCTAACAAACTGGGTTTGATTCCCCAGTACTCATGTAAAAACAGATAAACAAAGTGGTGCATGCATCTGGAGTGTTTGCAGCAGCTAGAAGCCCTGACACACCCATTCTCTTTCCCTTCTATCTCTCTCTGCTTGCAAATAAATAATTAAAAATAAAAATGAAAATATAACAGTAGCATATTCAATCACATTGCACTCAATATATCTGGGCAATATTAAGAAATACCTAACAGCACTTTACTCAAAATATGATACTGAAAGTAGTTTCATTTAATCTCACTTTATTCAATCTGCATAAACTTTATAATATGGTCCTCTAAATGGATTTTATTATGGCATTTACATAATGTGTGGTATCATTGATTAAGAAACTACATTTTAAATAATTATAATATGAGGTGAATTTCACTTTAGTAAGAGAATCACACCTTCATTCCTTTTGTTTTACTTTTATTATCAAGTGATATAAGCTGGTATTGATTTTAATTTTATAGAACAAATCATGGATCTATTTCTATTTGGTAGACAGAGTTATAAAGGATTCACACAATCTGTGGAATGCTCCATATCGTTTATGTTTAATTTCATCTCTGATCCCTGTCCATCTTGCTACTTAAATCCTTTTATTAGACACCCTGTCCCGCTTACTCTCCCTTTCCTATTTGTTACCTTCTAGTGCTTCATGAAAATATTCCCATGCACTTTCATCTTTCCCACCTATCTCTGTAGCCTACCCTGTTGTGCTTAAGACAATACTTTTAGAGCAGTTGTATGAACCGAGCCCTGCTGCTAAATAGCACTTCCCACCTACCAAGAAATCTTGAATACATCTTTTGTAGGCTTCACAGCTTACCTGCACATGCTGAGAAATTCATATTTTCTCAGCCCCAAGGAATCAAATGCTATTCAGGAAACCCAGTTTTCAGTCAAGCTTTCTACTTAATTATTGCTGTCAGTCATCTACCAGTGTTGCATTCGCCTTTGGCTATTTATGTACGAACCTGAGTCCAAAAGGAGACACCCCAGAGGATGAAGACAAGATAATGTCAGGAGGAGCTATCCTGTGAATTCCTTCATGTCCCCTTCCCATCGAAGCCTTGTCCATCTCTGGGGGACTCCCAAGCCTCCTGTGGCCACAGTATTCTCTCTCTCTCTCTGTCTCTCTGTCTCTGTCTCCCTCAATCTGTCTGTCTTTCTCCTTTCCTCCCTCCCTTGAGGCCCTGAGAGCCTCTTCTGATCCCTGCTGGCATAGTACAGGGAAGAACTCTGCAAAGCAGGTCCTCTTGCTTTGCTGGGACAATTCAAACTCCATTTTAAAGTAAATTTCAGTGGAATGATCTTTGTCTATCTATTTATAAGCCACTAGTGTTTCATATTTCACTTTTAGTTCATTTCATTAAGCTTTTTCTTAAGTCAACTTCTCCAGCAGTAACTTAAGAGAAAGTTAAGGAGAGTTTTGCATAGTGATATTCATACCTCTCAGAACTTCAGGAGCCATTTCGGTGATTTTAAAAGTGATTTCTCCTGAAACCCAGACTGAACTTCTCAAAATGTGTTTGAATGGCTAAGATGGTTCAAGAATCACACCACAGCTTTTCACTAGTGAGTCACATCAGGAAGTGTTCCTGAACTGGGTTTGAGGTAGTTACATCTCTTATCACAGAGCCAATCCATGCCTGGCTTCTCCTGAGGTCTCCCTCCTGTTGGTCATCCTGCATAGTTGACCCCCAGTGCTCTCCCTGCCCCTAAACATTTGCAGGCTGCCTGGAACAAGTGCATCAAAGCTGAATGGTGAGGATGAGGACAAGCAGAGGCTTATGTCTCCCATAGTTAGAAATAACGAAGGAGAGACCTCATCCTCACTCTTCTTACCTCCTTTTGATTTAGGAAACGTGGACCTGTAAGTTCTTTCTCCAATCATTAAATGTATTTTGTTCGTTTTGAGCAGGAGGCAAACTTTTCAGTTGTATGAAACATCAACCTCTGTATCTAGGACCACAAAAGGAAAATCATGCCTCACCTTTAGGACCACTCATGAATTTTCTGAGCTTATATGTATAGCCTGGTATGGAGTAAATGTAAGAAAAGCACATGGTTTTTGTTATAGCATTCATGCCTCCTCCCAGTTTCTGGGGAGAGTTTAAGAGCGGAACTGTACTGACTGCCTTCTATGTCCCCTTACATGCTCACATATCCTGACATAATGAAGCCAATTAACAAAACAGTTACCAGTTTAAAAAGATATTAAATATATGGACCAATGGTACTGTCAATTTCTCTTTTCTTGTTTTTTCTGAGACCAAGTCTCATGTAGATGAGGCTGGACTCCAGCTTGAGTCTATAACTGACGATGACCTCCTGCCTCCACTTCCTAATGTTGTATGATAGCCACAACCAACATCCTTTCCTGAAAGAATAGTTTACATTTATCTGGAAACTTGCATGGGATTGGTTGCATCGACTTAACTGTAAAGGGAGAAATGTCTTGATCTTTGCAACCTCACACAGGTTGTCAAGCATATGCAACACAATCAGCTTCTATGTCTTTTCCTTCATTATTAACTTTCTAGAGAGTATTTCTGGGTTGAAAGAATGTTTTTTTTTAATTATACGTCCCCAAAATAGTCAGTTAAGAAAGGGTTCATGAAGAAGGAAAGAGAATTTACAATGAAGAAGAATTCAGTTGACTGGAACAGGTCCTGGAGATGAGATGGAGTGAGTGGAGTGTGCTAAAATATTCAGGTGTAGGAACTCAGAGGATCCAGAGCATCTGAGGAGAGCTATTATAAAATAAAACACAGTGGCTTTTGCCACTATTTTCATATTTACTTTTGTGTTAAGGTAAAGAAAGGAGCTCAGGCTGTAGCTTTCCAAATGGCAGGTAGGGCTGTGTTGCAGTCAGCTTTCTAGTTGCTGCACAGAAAGAACCCAAACAAAAGTGGCTTGTAGAGGAATGGGTTTATTAGGCTTACGGACTCGAGGGAAGACTCCATCCTGGCATGGAAAACGAGGGCATGAGCAGAGGGCTGGACATCACCTCTGCCACAGCACTGCAAACAGCGGCAGGAAGGTGTGCCAAATACTGGCAAGGGGGAGCTGGCTTATAACCCCCAAAAGCCCACCCCAACAACACAGCTCTAGTGAGGTTCTAATTCCTGAATTTGCATCAGCTGAGAATCGATCTATCAGAACACATTCATTTGTTTGTGGGGGACACCTGGATCAAACCATGACAGGCTGGCTGGAGGCCCGAGACAAGTGGAAGGACTGTTTCTCATGCAAATCCTTATTAAAATAACATGAACATATAACTTAATGACATATTGTTTTCAGAGAAAAAACATTTTTGATGACTTTAAAAAACCTAGTAGCAACTGACAAAAAAAGCAACCTTTATGATGACTTGTACAAAAGGTTCAGTAAAACTGGAGGAATATGCTTTTGGGGATATGGACAGGAACCTTTTCACTAAAATAAACAAAAGTCTTCAGAGCCACTTTGTTCCCATGCCATCTGACAGTTTATGCTTCTTCCAGGATCTCCCTTCTCTGCAGATAGGCTGCTGCCTACCCCCCACCCCCAGGGGACACTATCCACAAAGCTACCTCAAAGTATAAGTGCAAAATATTGAAAGCAAACAACCCTCACATACTCAAAAAGAAAAAAAAAGAGTCAGTGTCCATATGGCTCTAACTCAATTTTCTCTTCAGCAGTGCCTGGCACTTGTCCCTAGGTAGGCTCTAGGCTGCCAGTGAAATCAATTCATTTGTAAGGCTGCTCTAAGAGCTCTGCCATAGCTAATGGAAGCAGACAGACTACACATCACTATTTAAGAACTGCAGGCTGGGCTTACACAAATGGTCTTATACCTTGTAGATAAATAAACTATACATTTCCACAGGGGACACACTGCCTAGATGCTAGTTAAGGAAGGGTTTGAACTCTGACATTCAAGTTCTTACTAAGGTACCACTTTTTTGTGTGCTTCCCAGACAAATATACAGCATCTCACTGGCTTTTTGTTCCTTAGCTTAAATAATACTAATATGCTATTAAGCAGGAGGTACGACTGTGTCATATGAAGGACCACAAAGTGTCTCAGGAAGAAATTGAATGTGGAATTATACATACCACAGTGATATTGCTATAATTTGAATATATATCTCCCTCCAAAATTCATACTTTGCAACATAATACCCAGGGTGATTAAGTCATGAGAACTTCACCGTTAGGGATAGATCAGTATTTTTTTTTAAAAAAAGAGATTGAAAGGAACACTGATGTATTTTACATTTCTGTCCTTTCTACTACTTCAGAACACAGCTTTATTCCCTACTTTGGAAACAGCAGCCCTCACCAGAAGCCAAATATACTGTAAACTTGATCTTAGACTGCAGTGACCAGATCTGTGGGCAACAAATCTTCATGGTTTACCCAGTCTGTGGTGTTCTGTTGTAATAGCGGTAACATACTAAACAGAAAGCATGACATGTTTGTTCAGGGGACCATATGTGGCAGCTTGACTGTACGTCCCCTGTAGACTCCAGGGTTTTATTAAGCTTGTAACCTGGGTCTCCAGCTGCCTGGCTAGAGGAGATGTCACTGGGGGTAGATCCAGCTCTGTCAGGGTCCCTGCTTGCTGACTGCTGGCGGTTCTTCTCTCTGCTTGGATTTAGGAATGGGAGCCAGCTTCTTCCACCATTGATCAAACTTCCCCTGGATGAGTAAGCTTGACATTAATCCCTTCTTCCCATAAAACTGGGTTTGGGTGGATGTTTGTCTCCCAGCATAGTGGAACTGTCTCCTACACCACATACATGGTAGTGGGGATTATTTTATAATGGCTTTAAGGGTCAGCACATGATTCCCTGCCTAGATGCCTGTCATATGAAGATTTTTAAATGGCTTCTCTTGGGATGGTCTTGCATATTATGATTCAAATGCTGGAAGGTACATCAGACTTTAGGATATGTGGACTATGATATATGTGTGGAAGTTGTCGATAAAAAGTGAAACAAAAAGATATGTGAAAATGTAAGTTCATATAGCTTGCTTTTGCTTAAATTCACTTGTACTTATCAGCTATCTTGTGATTGTGTATAGCATGGGAATACTGGAAATAATGTTAAAACAAATGGATTCCCTGTTCTTCTGACCCTTACAGTTTCATTGTTATAAGGGATCAAAGCATGTAATTCAAAGAACATAATACAGTCTACAAATCAGTTGTCTAAATATATGCCACTCAATTCTAAATAGGAAAATGGAGTAAAATTCTGTGGTAGGAAAACTTGAAGCCCTTTAAGATTAGTGAAATGTGACAAGCAGAGATGGGAAGAGAGGTCTGTCTACCATGAATTAGTTACATGAACAAAACAATGGAAGCCAATCCTGCAAGCTGTAAAGATATTGGCTTGTCTAGAAGAAAAATTTCCTACTGGGAAGTGTGCCACTTAAAATTAAATGCATGCTACAGGAAAATCCTAATTAACAGAGACTGATTTAGCAAGGTATTGTATTTCTCACTCATGGAGAAACCAGAGTCATGTGGTGTGAGGACGGTAGAGACTAAGATCATTTAAGCTTTTCCTCTGCCACATAGTAACTGTATGTGAGATCGTTTACATGCGAGATGTCTTTTCCGGTTATCTTAGCATCCTTTTTAGCCAGAAGTAGACAACAGAGAAAGAGGAAATTTTCCTCCATTAAAGATGCTTCCTGGAAGTGGTATACACAAATCTATAAACAGCTCATTGACCACATTATCCACACTGAAATACAAAAGAAAAAGAGAAATATTGTTTTCATTTTAGGCCACTTTGTGCAATGCTTAAATAAACAATGAATTTATTCATGTGGAAGTTAATGTCACAGAAATTGATAAGGAAAAGGATAGAGATCTTTGAGAGTTTAGATCAGGGACCAGTAAACTTCCATGATGAACTTGGGAGTGAATATTCAGTCTTGTGAGTCATGCTGTCTCTGGTATAATTCCTCAATTCTGTCCTGTTAGTGAAAAGGCTGCCACAGACAAGAAGTAAGCAAACAGTCATGGTTGTTCCAATAAAACTTTATTTACAGGGGGCTGGGGACATGGTTAAAGGCTTTTGCATGCAAAGCATGCTGGCCCAGGTTCCCTATCCACCCACATAAAGCCTGATGCTAAAAGTGGCACGTGTATGTGGTATTCCTTTGCAGTGGCAAGAGACCCTGACACACCCGTACATATGTGCATGCATACACACAAATGCACACATTAAATATATATATATATATATTTATATTTAATATACATATTATATATATAATTTCTTTAAAAGCTGATACAAGAAAAAAAATTGCCCACAGGCTGTAGTTTTCTATCCATTGACTTGATCCATAGGCATCTTTAAGGATTTCATGACAAAGCTACTTGAGAAGAGAGTAGGCAGTGGTAAAGGTATCACTGAGCTAGTGTTTGGGAGGGAGTCCAGTCCTTGTCCATCATAAATTAGACTTGCAAATTCATGAAAGTCATTTTTGCCTCAGACACTAAAAGTTTCCTCATTTTCCTACGAGGGAACTGGGCAGAGACTCCAAAGTTATCTTTAACTTAAAAGACTTTAGCGGTAATAGAAATAAGCCTAATTGGAAAATTTTCAAGGATCCTGGTGTGATGGAGCAAAGTGGGAGTCCTGACTGGGAAAAGATAGAAAGACAATGCCAAAGACATTCTAAAGGAAAAATAAGTCAAAACAGTGATTAACTATATAAGGGCTCAATGCAGTTCAGAAAATGTCTGCCAGGTTTTAATTGGGTTACAAGAAGCAGGCAGGGGTGGGGCCTAAGAGAACAGTGCTTCTTGAATGATTCCTCAATTCAAGTAGTTTTCCTCTTTGTCAAAGGTTGGTAAGCTTTTTCTGTAAAAGGTTAAATGGAAAATATTTTTCACTTTCTAAGCCCTCTAGGAACTGTCACAACTAGTCAACTCTGCAATGTCAACATAGTATGGACAATACATAAGCACTTGAGCATGGCTGTGTGCCAAGCAGGTTATCTGCGGACCGGGAATTGGAATTTTATGCAATGTTTATGTCAGAAAATATTCCATTATTTTTCTACAATCAAAATATACCAAAACTATTCTTAAGCTATGGGCTTTACAAAAACATAATAGGCTAAATTAATACTCTGTTCCATTGAAAGGCAGCAATCTGTAGCTGCACTGTCTTTGGGAGTCTGGCCATACTGGATGTGGGACTACACTCCTACCTCTTTCTCCATACCCATTCCCTTCATCCATGGACGTCTCTGCTCCTTTAAGAGTTAGAACATGGAAGACCTCTTGACTCAAGTCAGTGTGTCTATGCCTCTCTGGTTTTCACTGTTAGGTATTTGACTTGTCCATAGATATAAACTGCATTTTCCCACCCAAATCTATCTGAGTACTATTTTGACCTGTGAAATATTTATTTAGCACAGAATTTTAGCACTAAGAGGAGAACTATTATATTATAAAGGTTTTTGTCTGTTTCTTGTCTGTTTTTTCTATTTGTGTGCAAGCAACCCCAGGTCAGGGGCTTATGTGTCTCCAGTAGCCAAGATATCTTAAATGATTTAAAGAATCATAATAATTAAAAAAAACCCTCAAGAATGTGTCTTAAAAACAATCCTGGGGGAAGATGGCAGGAAACTATTATGTAATTTGAATAGAATCACTAGTAGTGAATACTTTAATATCTATTACATCTAACTATATAGTTATAAGTTTTATCATAACTCACCTTTACTATGCTTACAATGTTCTGGGCATGGGGGTTGAGAACTTTCTATTATCATATTAATTTATAACAACAAATGTGTAAGTAATATAAAATAATTTCATTTTCCAGAGGAGCAAATAGAAGCTTAGAGCAGTAACTTCCTCCTTGTCATGCACTCAGCTACTCTAATCAGATTCCAGGTAGATTCATTCTGCCCTAGCCACAGGCTGACGCTGAAATCAGTCCCAGCACCACTGCAAATATGAAACAAGGGAGTTTACAAGAGATTTTCTTGCTCCAAATCAAAATTGATGTGCCGGATTAATATAGCTACTGTTTCCAATTTTTCCTCAATTCCTTGTTTGTTTAGTAGTCTTTACCTGAAGTAAGAGCATATAGATCCCAGATCAAAAATGTTCTTTGGAGCTTGGAATCAATTCATTAACTTCACAGCAGATCATAATCTGGAAAACTAATCTTTCCATGGAAGCCTTGAATTTGAAAACAAAACAAACTAATAAACAGACCCCAGACACTTCACTAGGAACCCTTACATAACAAGGTTATACGAGCCACTAAAACCAAAAGATCAGGAAACTTTTCCTCCCACCTGGAGAAAAGATGAGAGCTTTTCAAGATTGTCTGCTGAGTCCCTGGACCCTGTTTTCACCCTATCACCTCCCTGTTGTCATGGCATTATCTATGGTCTTTGGTGAATGTAAACATTGACTAAGCAGGAACCATTGATGTTACCATGTGTCTACCCAGCAGGTGAGGACTCTGCCTAACCGGGCTGAAGGAAGCACTTAGAAGAGTTAGGAAGCTGCAAGAGAGGGGCCACCACAGTCATACAATGGAGGATCCAAATGGAACTCC
>PVHP010034307.1:0-19115 GCA_004024765.1 Zapus hudsonius
TTCTTACAGTGATTTCTGCCACTACTCACCCTTCTCCCTCTTTTCTTATAGTGTATTTCACTGTTTACTGTGTTCTTTCTGTGCTTCAACACTCAGTCTTTGATTGGCTGGATAAAAGAAAAAGCAAGGAATAACAAAATTCTTCTGTTTCATTGGTATGATAGATTAGTATCTGAGCTTTTTTCAGGTTGGCTGATGATAAATTTTGTAGCATTTAAACCTCCTGAATAAGCTAGAGGTATGAAATAATAAAATCCAATCTTTTAGGCTTATTCTGTTCGGAAGGTAGCCATAAGCCATATGTACTTATTGAGCTTTGGATTGTGGCTGTCCTCAGTTCAGGGTGTACTGCCAGTGGAGAGAGAGTTCATGCTGTGTCTCAAAGAATTACTCCATCAATTTAAAGAGAATGATTATACTTGGAATTAATAATGGCTTGTACATTTTGTTTAATATTATGAAATTTAATTTTATGTGCTTTTAAAAGTTTTACTAATATGACCGTGAGGAAATTTACAAGAATCCATGCCATTGAATTATTTCTACTGGACAGTGTGGCAGTGTGCTCGTCCTTTGCTAACAAAGGGAGATGTCAGTATCCTGTAGGTTGTATTAGACATGCCTGCCTGGTCTTTCCCCACAAACCATTCTAAGTCAAGTTGTGCATGTTAACAAGAAGCACATGATTTGTACATCAAGGTTTGCAAACAAGAAGCAGCTCACCACTAACTTGTTAAAGTATAAATAGATTTACAGTTAAGTAATACTTTTTTTTAAATAGAATTAGCGAAAGAGGTTGCATACTAAAAACACCAAGTAGTAGGAGGTTGTGAATAACAGTAGCAACATATTTTCTCACGTGTATTTCTGTTTAAACTTACAAAATAGAAATGAGAATGAAAAGCTTCCCCTTGCCTTTTTGGTTCTATTATTTTTCCCTGATCCATCAGCCATTTTGATCCATGTAGAAATCTCTTTGCCTTGAACTATTTTTATACTTACTAAGCCATAAAACAGGGTGTATTTCTGCTATAAGCTGGAGGAAGTTTTATGTCTTTTTAGTGTAGGAGGACATATCATTTGGAGTGAAAAGATTTTTGGTTTAAGTTCTGGCTCTTCCACTTAGTAGCAGTATGCCCCTGGGAAGATTGCTTTGTCTGTCCTAACCAGCTGAGGAAAAGATTAGAATATCAGCTTGCCTGTACTTCCTTGAAGAAGTGAATTTCCACATTGTATCACATCCCTGTTTGAGGATTCTGTAAGCCTTCTTGTCATATTCCTTCTTGATATTAGCAAGGGAGATGATTGAGTAGAAGTCCTTAGGAAATAGATGACAGCTATTTAAAATATGTGATTAATCACTTCCCAAGGCTCAGGGTCTATTGCAGAAGAGGTGGTGGAAAGATTGTAAGAGTCAACGGAAGGGTAGGACAGCTTGCAATGCAAACTTCCAGATACAAAATGGCCTTGATATTCATGACTTTGCAGTTCCTGATAATACCTACACATAATGAGGGGAAAAGATGATGACACCAAAACTAAACAGAAACTAATTGAGAGGGGGAAGAGATATGAGGGAGGGTGGGGAGGTAATCACAATGGTTTGTGGTCTATAATTATGGAAGCTATCAGTTAAAAGTTTTTTTAATGTGATTAATACTAAGGGTAATGCATGCTTCAGATGGTTTTCTTTTCCCACGCTTGCCATTTAATAATTTCTAGCTATAGCTATAGTTGTTAATTTTACAGAAGTCATTGGCCCCACAGTGTCCATCAACAGGATGTTTTGGGTACTGAACCCAATACAAAGAAGGTCAGCAATCAGTGGATCATGCCAGTGTCTGCAGACACACTATGCAGCATATCTGGAAGCACAGAATGATTACATAATCACAGTTAGCATTAATTTTAGTCTGAGGTGCTCCTCCTGGCATTCCTATGTTCTCCATCTTCCCAGAGTCCCCTCGGCAAGATGAGAGTGGGAGAGTCACATGCATCTACACAGTATAACAATTTCAAAATGTTGTGATTTCTATTAAGGTTTTAGGAGAGAACTTAGAACATGTATTTTCAGCTTACTCTCTTCATGTAGCAGTCAAGTTTATTTTCTTACCTCCTTCCCCTTTGAAGGAGGAGTCTCACTGTGCAGCCCTGGTTCAGCTCCAGCTCACCATCCTCATGTGTCAGTTCTGGGATAAATTTTCTCATATTCATTAACAAATGGAAATTTGTCATATATCATTGGCAATATAGGTCATGTGTACTCAAAAACCTATATGGTGATTGTATCAAAAGAAAATGATTTCATAAAAGAAGAATTTATGGTTTAATGGGGGTACCAACACAAGACTTGGTCATATAGTGTTTCAATTTATCAACAATAAATAAATTAAAAAATAGTTCAACAGTTTCTCAAACTGACATAAACAACCGTAAATAAAATTATTATTTAAATTATTTAAATGGTTTTACAAGGGGTTTTGTGAGCAATGCTATGTTTCAATTTTGTTTATATCACATTGAGGAAATTATGCAGTTTCTAGATATTATTTCTTTTATTTTTATTTCCTGTATGCTTTTTCTCCCATAATTTGCATATATGGAATCTTCAGAGCAGGTGGTCTTGACCTGGCCTCACATCAGTCACCAGGGCACTTGCAGTGTTCTGATGCAGAGCTTCTCCCTTCCCCTGCAGAGTCTTACTGCCTTGGTCCATCTCAGCCCTTCTTTGTGTGATCTGCTGTGGAGTTACCCCGTGGACTGTTGTACCATTAGTGCAGTGTTATCTGTCAAATAGAAATGAACATAATTTGGAGCAAACATGTCATAATATTCTCCACAAAAACTAATCAGACTTTGTCTTCTGAAGAAATCAACCACTTCAAAGTTTTTTTAGCAGTTGATATTTGTGAGATTTTCTCTTAACTTTCTAGTTCTAGAATTGAGACAAGAAATCTGTTTGTAGTGGCTTTGCAGGTCTTTGTGACACAGGTGCTTTGCAAGCCATGGCACTAAGACAGACTGGCTTTAGTCACTGAGAAGTCTCTTGTTGAGGAAAACTTGACTATAGTACGGTAACTTGTACATCTATTTTCTCCTATGTTCCTAGTAGACAGTTTTTTAAATTTAGGTTATTATTATTTTTTTCTGTATTGATTATAAGAAAAGAGTTGGAAAAATAGATAATATCTTGTCATTTAAAAAATTTATTTATTTGTAAGCAGAAATACATATGTACACACAAAGAGAGAGAAAGAGACAGAGAGAGAACACGAGAGAGAATATGGGTGTACCAGAGCTTCTAGCCACTGCAAATGACCTCCAGATGCATGTGCCACTTTGTGCATCTGCCTTACATGAATGCCACAAATACCAGCATTAACAACTGAAGAGAAAACCATAAGAGATAAGGAAAAGTAAGCAAAAAACAGAACTAGCAGTGAACAAAAGCATAACTTAGGAAAACCTGATTAACACAGGAAAACAATTAAAATATGTTTCTTATATGCCTTGTTTTAATGTTCTCTTTGAACACTACAAAATTTGATCATATATTGAACTGTCATAATTTCAACCCTTTTCCCCCTTTATTATTCATAATTAGATACATTGAATGAGCAAATAATGTGTTGGTATCCCCAGTTCCCCGATTTCCCTCTTCCCTGTCCCCAATCAGCTGGGTATCCTCCTCCGTGGGCAGTCTGGATCAGTCCATGGGGTAGGGGGTTATGGATAGCCTAGGAGACAACCCAGTTCCCCCCTATACATCTTTGTATGTTGTTACTGAGGGGGGCCATGTCTCTGGACATTCTCCCCCACCATGGTTCTTATAATCTTTCTGCCCCCTCTTCCACTCAGTTCCCTGAGTCATGGTGGGTGAGTATTAAGGCTGCTTTATTGTTGAGGTCTTAGGGGCCTCTGTACTTCTGCTTTAGGTTGTATTAAAAATCTTTGGTGTTTGTCTTGCTGGCTTATCCTGGGTTGACTGATTGGCTGTGGCTATAGGTCTCTTGCTTAACCCACCATTCTCTGCAGGGTTCCATATAGATCCTTCATGGTAGGTCTGGGGTGGCTCATCTCTTGCCGGGATGTCAGCTATCAGCCTGTGGCTCATTGGTAGGTCAACCCTTTAATTAATTTCTCCAAATAGAAATAGTTGAGGCCATGTTCTTGGTCACATTACAAACTAGAAATGATTAGAAGATGCATTAAAAAATCATTTGCACCTGAAAGTTAAAAATCTTTAAATAGTTTTTTTTTAATCAAAGTAGAAATAAAAAATATAAACTAATGACAATAAAACAAAAGATAACCGGTCAAAGCTAAGTCAAATGTATGTTTTCTTAGAGATTCGTTTGTATTAAAGGTTAGGTATGAAATGGTCATATTAGTAGTAAAAATAACTAGAATAAGTGAAATATTCATCTAATTCAAGGAGAGAAAAAAATATAAAAATGCAATGAGTAGGTACTTGTCAGCTCCCAAGTATGTCCGCATTATAATCCTTATCCTGTGTTACTTTACATGTGTGCTAGTTCAGTGTGGTAGCTGTAACAAGTTATCACAAACAGCACAAGTGTATTCTCTAGCAGTCCTGTAAACCCTGCAAAGTGACAGTGGGGCGTTCAACACCAAACCCACATACTGGCAGGGCCATGCTGCCTCAAAGAGCTCCAGGGAACTGATCTGTTTCTCTAGCTTCAGTGCTGTGGCCCTCAGTCCAGCCTCTGTCTCTAGTTTTGCATCACTATTTCCTCATCTGTGTTGTAATCAGCTTTAGTTGCTGGGATGAATTTCCAAACCAGGCTCAATTTGGGAGGAATGGGATTTATTTCAGGCTTACAGATTTAGGGGAAGTTCCATAATGGCAGAAGAAACTGGTCCCCTTTCACAGATCCTAGCAGAGAGAGATAAACCACTACCAGCACCAGCACCACACAGGGGCAACAAACAGCAGGGAACCCAGGACAAAGCTCAATTGCTTTGCATACCTTTAGGCTGGAAATCAGATCCACCCCAGTGATACCTCCTCCAGCTAAGTGGCTGGACACAAGCTTTTAATAATCTCCTGAGTTTATTGGGGGACATATATTCAAACTACCACATCTCCTAAGTATCACTGCTTCTCTCATACAAGGATGTAAGAGATGACATCTAGGGACATTTAGAGACTATGTGGAAAACTCAGATGTATCTTCTCATCTTAAGATCCTTAATCATATACGTTGCTTTAGCCATTAAGTGAGAGGAGGGTGCAGTTGATATTTGTATTGTTTTTCCACTCACTCAGGTCTCTTAGGTATATGGCTAGCAAGCAACCCTTCCGTGGTTCAGCTTATTAATTCTGACATACATGCTTAAAAATGGCTACATAGTTTTGGTGCTCTTTAGGAAAACTATTTCTTTTACTTACATCATTAATCATGGTATAAAACAAAAGCATTGTTTTTTTTAGGCTTAATATTTGTGTTTTCTCCCTTATGTAAATACATGGTCATTAAGTAAGAATAAACTGAGAACCTTCTTCACATGAGGCTGACCTCAAACATGCATCACTCCTGTCTCAGCCTCCTAAGTGCCAGGATTAGAGGTTAGCACCACCTTGACCAATTCCTATTGACAGACTTTTAAAAAAAATTATTTATTAGACAGAGAGAGAGAGAGAAAGAGATTGAGAATGGGCACTCTAGGGCCTGTAGCCACTGCAAACGAACTCCAGATACATGCTCCACTTTGTGCATCTCATGGGTACTGGGGAATTGAACTTAGGTCCTTCTGATTTATAGGCAAGTGCCTTAACTACTGACTCATCTCTCCAGTCCACCTTGTCCAATTCTGTACAGTGTTTTCCCCTCTTGTGGTGGTGGGGATGAGCCCTGAGCTGTTGTACATAGTACCAGTGACTTATAGCTCCAAGCCTTGGTTTTATGAGACAAGGTCTGGCTGTGTAGCTTAGGCTAGTCTAGATCTGTTTGAACCTTCCTATTTCCACATCCAGAGTACTGGAATTTAAGGCATGTGCCCTGTACTTTACTAGTGGTTTTGAAGAAAGACTTGCAACATCTGACTGGCCATAAAGGGACATATGTATGTAACTACTGGTTAAAATATTATGTACATGTTTCTGAAACATCTTGTGGTTTTACACATCCTTTACCAAAAATAAAAGGTCCTGTATTAGCAGGACCTGTCACTGAAATCTAGATAGCTTTGCCTCCAGACTACAAATGCAGGCAATGGCAATCCTAATTCATAAAACCAGAGTTAGAAATACTTGGCAATGTAATAATAAGAAATATTCCACAGGGCTAGGGAAATTGTTCAGTTGGTAGGAGCACTTGTCATGCAAGCATGAAGGATGAGAGGGCCCAAGCCAACATGAGTTCAGTCCCCAGAACCCACAAGAACAATATTCTAGTAAATATAGGATTTTGTCTTGATGGCTTAATGGCAAGGGTCTTAAGGAAGAGCTGAGCTGCCAGATTGGAGACATCTACAGAAACGAAGTACCATTGAAAAGCAATAAAGAAGCACACACGTGCATGTGCTTAGTGCAAGTCCTCTGTAGTGCACTGCATTTAGTCTATGTTAGTGAACTCCCTTAGTGTAGATTAGTGTGGGAGAAGTTGTTAGATCTCACTTGAGTTCCTTAATACCATTCTATTGGTCCACCTCATATGCACTAGCTCACATTACAGAAAGGGAGGGTTAGCAGTGGAAGAGATCGTGCTTGGCTAGTGAGTGATCTGTCTTGGACTATTCAAGCTGTTTCTCTTGTATATTTGAAAATACTGCAGGGAGTATTAGAGAGCAGTACTTAAAAATTTTTAAAAATATTTACTTATTTGAGAGAGAGAAAAAAAGATGGGGGGAGAGAATGGGCACTCCAAGGCCTCCAGCCACTACAAGTGAACTCTAGACACATGTGCCACCTTGTGCATCTGGCTTCATGTGGGTAATGGGGTCCTTATGCTTTATAGGCAAGCATCTAACCACTAAGCAATCTCTCTAGTCCCTAGAGGGCAGTATTTTTGAAAGCATTGCATGAAAGCAGATGGGAGAATGCTTTGGTCTGGGATAATTAGGAAACATAACTGTTCCTTCACGGTTCCCTCAAGAGGTGTGTACCCCTTGTATGACTCTGGGCAAGCATCACTTTCCTGAACTGCAATGAAGGAATTTTCTGAATCACATCACTAGGGTGGTGTCATAGTCAGCCACATGCTGCTGGGATGAATCTCTACACCAGATACAGTTTTGGGGGGCAAGTATTTATTAAACTAACGGATCCACGGGAAATTTTCAAAATGATGAAAGAGGCTGGCCCCCTTTCACAGATCCAAACAGAGAGAGACCCAGCACCAGCAACTCAAGCAAGGACACCCCAACTCTAACAAACAGCAGGACTTCCAGACTTCAGTTCCAAATGCTTTTTGTATGTGAAATTTCACATCCACACCAGAATCACCTAGGGCTAGAGCCCAAGATCGGCCTAGGTGACATCTCCTCCAGCCAGGCAGCTGGAGAAAAACTTTTACACTTTTGAATTTATTGGGGGATATTCAATCAAACTACCACAGGTGGGTTTCAGAATTAAAATTTTACATGAAAATTCATCAAACAGCTAAAAGACTTGTTGGGCTTGTGGAATTTAATTTTCTAGTTGAATTCGGAACAGATGATCTTCAAGGTTTATGAAAGTGTTGAATCTATGAAATCATAATAAGTGCTAATCATCATTTAAAGTTCTTTTTTAATTTGAGAGGGAGAAAGACAGAGAAAAAGCAAAAGCATGGGCATTTGAGGGCTTCCTGCCACAGTAAACAAATCCCACATATACGAACCGCTTTGTGTCTGGCTTTATGTCGGTACTGGGGAATTGAACTCAGGCTGTCAGGCTTTACAAGCAAGTGCCTTTAAGCACTGAGCCATCTCTCCAGCTAAAGTTCTTCAAGTCTTCTGACACAAGTGTTTCTTTTCTGGTCATTTGTTCTTTTCTTAAAATATTTTTTATTTGTGGAGAGGGAGGGAGAGGGAGAGAGAGAATGAATATGAATGAATAAGAATGAATGAATGAATTAGGGCTTCTTGCTGCTATAAGCAAACTCCAGATGCATATGCAACTTTGTGCAGCTGGCTTTATGTGGGCGCTGGGGAATTGAACCTGGGCTGGCAGGCTTTGCAAGCAAACATTTTAATCACTGAGCCATCACCCCAGCCCTCATTTGTTCTTTTCAGCAGGAAGATGTTACTGATCATTTTTTTCCTTTGTGTCACAGACAAGTTAATGAGACAGTCCATTTTTTATATTAGGCAAATATTTTTTCTTTTTATTAAAAGTTATTTTTAATTTTACATGGACTTTTCCTATAAAGTCTTGAACTCTTTGGTTTAAGTGAGCCTCCAGACTCATCTTTTTTAGTAGCTAGGACTACAGGTGTGTGTCATCATGCCCAGCAGTGGTGTTTTCAACCTCAAAAATGGTGCTCTCAGCTTAAGAATTACCCCATTTTGATTGACAGCCTGGTTCCATACACTTGAACATCTTGTCACCATGGTGTCCTCTCAGTAATGCCCTGTGGAAGAATTATATTGTACATCAAATTATATTTGATGTGACATACTGTATGTCAAATTAATGTATGAGTTTTCAATGTTATACAAAGATTTTTCTGTTTATCAGTGGTGTTTTTATGTTCTGAAATTACTGTATTTGATAAACTTTTCTTCATGTATTGATTTAATATTATGGTCTTCAGTTTTATGCTTTTAGAAATGCTGTTATAGAAGAAAATCTTTACCATCCCTTTTATTGCTTTTTAAAATAACTTATTTGGGGGGAGGGGAGTTTGTTATATAATCCAGGCTAGCCTTAAACTGCAGTCCTCCTGCCTCATCTTCTGGCCTGATGGAATTACAGGTGTGTACTGCCATTTTCAGAGCTTTTTATAGCTTCATTTTGTCCTTTGTGAGATTTGTAAACCAAAAATAGTGCTTTATTTTGCAAACCTGTGATTTGGGCCAGTGGGTATTTTTGCTTGCAGCTTTCTAAACCATTCTGAAAGAAGAATTCAACCCTTGTGCCCACATGTTTAACAAAGGTACCTCCCAGGCACCCAGACAGATCTCAGTGCTCTCTGGGCACATTTAGCTTCCCATTTGCCTTAGGTGACCAGAGGCTATCCAGCTGCTCTCTTTCCTAGCCTCCAAATGCTTTTATGCTACTGATTTCAACAAAATTAATTTCTAATTAAAATAATTTTCACCTTAAGGTTTGGATGCTCAGTAAGTTTGAGACTCTCAAAAATAATTTGCTTTTGAAATTATAATTAATCAAACTATGTCTCTAAATGCACATTAATTCATTGTTTCTAAAGAAGTGTGTCTATCCTTGACCTATTTGAGACCAAAAAAAAGGTTGAGAATCGGCACTCTTAATACTCTAATAGTGTTTTGTGTTCAGGAAAATCTTGATTTCCTCAACTTGGGCTGTCATTTCTGTGTGCAGCATTTCATGTAATGTGTCAGTCCTGTTTGATTACTGAGTTCAGTAATCCTAGGCCGTGTAGTTATTGAAGGAGTGTAGTGAACTCAATTCTTAATACTTTTTGTTCTTTTTAGCCTAAAATATTTATTTCTGGTTCAGCTACAGAAAACACGTTTTAAAGCCTAAGATTTTTAAACGACTGACAACATGTGTATTAGTGATGACAGGAAGCAAGTGGAATCCACAGGCATTACCAGTTGGAGTGCAAATTATTACAAGGACTTTTCAAAATTATTTGACATTTTCTAATAAAGTTAAGTGATAGCTTCCCTGTTCCCCAGAAAGTCCATATTGATTCCTGTTTCCAAAATAAATGTGCACATATTCCACCAAAGAGATATTCAGGCAGTTGTATTCTTCATAAAATAAAATAAACAAATTATGATATACTTCATACAATGAAAAAAATACAAGGTAAGAAAAAATAAACTGCTTTAATTCCACCATATGAATGGATCCTGAATGCATATTAAAAAGTGAAAAACACAAAAATGAATCTATTGTATGGTCTTATAAGGAGATCAAAAAAAAAGAAAATTTAATGTAAGACTATAGAAATCAGAACCATAAAATCATTATTTGTATATTCTGCAAAAGGAAATCAGAATCGTGGATCTCTGTGGAGGATGAGTACTGATTATGAAAGACATGAGGGAAATGTTTGGGGTGACAAATATTCTATAATTTGATCTTGGTAGTGATTACACAGGAAAATGCATCAATAAAATTTCTCCTTAAAATTGATATTTCCCAATTGCATACATGTTGTGACCAAATAAAAACTTTCTTGAAAGCATATGTAGTCAAAGAGATCAATGTCTTATAGGTAGTACCCAATAATAATTAATTTTGGCAAAGCAGCAGACTTTAGGATTAAATGTATTTGTTAAAAATGTGAGACTCAAGAATGTAACCAGTTAGAATAAGAGATAAACCCTTCTAGATGATAAATGGGAATAAGTCACTTACAGCAATATTCTTTTTTGGGAGAGCATGGCATGGCAGAGGCTGTACATCACATCCTTGCCACAGCAGGTGGAAAACAGGAGCAGGAGAATGAGCTGATCTCTGGCAGAGGGGAGCTGGATATAACACTCTTAAGCTTACTCCAACAATACACCTCCTTGATCCATGTAAGAGTATTGCCTTCTTTATGCACATTGCAGTTATTTGTTTCTGACCTTAAGCTCCCTATTTTTGCAACTTAAATTTCTCATTCATATGAACTCAAAATACAGAGGAACTGAAAAAGGTTTTCAATAAATACTTGCCATTAACTTATGTGGTACATTCAGCTAGCCCAACAGAAGATATGTGTTGGATGCTTTAATTCATGCTGTTATCTTTAAACAAGTTAAATAGCAATTATATTTTTATTTTATAAATTAAAAACATTATAGATAAGTTTAAGGAAGGATGTAAGCATCATCTGATTATCTCTGTTACTCAGTTTTCCAAACTTTTTTGTTGTTGTTTTTAGCCCAGGCTGACCTGGAACTCACTTTGTAGTTCCAGGCTGGTCTTGAACTCACAATGACCTCATATCTCTGCCTCCTGAGTGTTGGAATTAAAGGTGTGCACAACCATGCCTGGCCCATGCTTTTTATATGTAGATTTATTTACATAAATATTATTTGTTGAGTTAGGTGTATTGGTGTATGTATATCTCTAATACTATCTTGGAAAGTGGAAGAAAGTGGATTAGGAATTCAAGATTAGTTTGTATTATATAACAAGACTATCTCAGAAGCAAACAAAAAATTATTTTCTTTTTTTAATTGTAAAGAATTATTTTCTTATAATAATATAATATAGTAGTTACATTCTAACTGCTGGGACAAAGCACCAGACTAAAAGTAGCTTATGGGAGGTTTATATCATGCTTACAGTTTTGGGGGCAAGTTCCATTATGGTAGAGAAGGCAGATGGAGCATCACATCTCACAAAGCAGGAGGGGAGTAGTCTGAGTGAGCTAGTTTTGAACATCCAGTAGGTTAGACTGAGGAATCCAAAAGCCTGCTCCTTGCAAGGCTTTACCAGCTGGAGCTTGAGTAGGAGACCTACTTCAAAACACTTGAGGCTATGGAGGACATTTTACATTAAAAACACCATATTCTATCCCCTGACATCCATAGACTCATGACTATCTCACAATGCAAAATGCATTCGGTCCAACTTAAAAAGACCTCATAGTTTTTATTAGTCCTCAAACCATTCAAAAGTCTAAAGTTTCTTCTGAAATTAGAGACAGTCTATTATTAACTGGGAGCCCTAAAATATCAACATATAGGTTATATTCTTCTAATACATAAAGGCAAAGACACAGAGAAAACATTCTCTTGGCAATAAGAAGGCATAATAAGGAAAGACTGAATCAATGCAATATGGAGAACAAGCCGGGCAAGCATCAAACCAACTCCTGGCACCCATGATGAAGTCCTCTAGCTCCAAAACAGCCAGTTCTGCCCCACCATTATGCTGCTTGCTTTCTGGTCAGACCTACCCAAAACAGAGCAAGAAGCTTTCCTTGGCAGCCATCTCCCAGTCCCAGCATCTCCAAAGATCCAGGGGTCTCTGTTGCAACCCATGATTCATCTTAACAGCTTCATGGCATGGCCTCACAGGACCTCTATGCAGGGATTTCAGCTCTGTCTCACATTGCCGTCTTCAAGATCATGTACACTTCATGCCTCTCTTTCCTGGATTTCTCATGCTGCCGAATTGCATATCAGGGACTTTACACCATCAAATTTATAAATCTGGGAGTGGTGGTGGTGGCGATGGAGTTTGACCCTGAGGAATAGGAAATCTTTTAGCATTATTTAGTCCTCCTTTAAAAATAATTTATATCCCTATAAGCTTCAGCTTTCCATGGGTTAGGTTTCTCTCTCAGGGCATCTTTCCCATTGTCCCAATGCAAAACAGTTGAGGTCCATGTTCACTGTGGTAATCCCTTTAAGAATTATAGTTTAAGTGACCTAAAATCAGTCTCTCTACCTGTATCTTTAAACTTGCTTAAGTTTCTTTCTGTGTCAAACTTTACAGTTTTCATATCTTTTTGCTCTATGCTTTTTTTGTGTGTGAAATATACAAGATCATTTATAAATTTAATTTTGATAAAATTCTCAGGATATGAGCATAATGTAGCTAGCCTGTAGCCCAGTTGTTATAAGGTCCTTTTGCCCCACTCTTAAACCTCATTAAGCCAAACCGTCACATGTACTTACCCTCCCACGGGTCGGTCAACGTGGGGCCTAGAGAAGGGGTGAGAATGAGGGGGACAAGAGATGCGAGAGAATGGAGTAAGACGGTATTCCGATCAAACTCATTTATTTCCAGGGAAGCAGCACTTAAGTAATTTTTTAACAGGGAGAAGCATGGGCGGTTACTAGGAATTAGCATAACCAGGTTGCTGGCCACAGCAAGGGTCATGTGATCTCTAGGAGGAAGCCTGCAAGTGGAGACTATTTGGCAGAGAAAATAGGGACTTAGCACTGGTTAGTAAGAGGAAGAACAGAGACCTTCAAAACAAATGTTGATGCAGTTTAAGGCACGATAATGGCGCCCCACAGTCACAGTCCGTACATGTCTCTGCACTTTGGTCTGTCAAACTCTCACCAGAATGGCCCATCAAGACCTTCTTACAATACTGCAAGCCTTTTGAAGCCAATGTTCCAAATCCTTCAATAACCCTCTATATAACCAGTTCCAAAAGACCAAAAACTGCATGAGCACATTCATCACAGCCACACTTCATGGTACCAGTTATTATACCAGTTATGTTCTTATTGTTGGGACAAAGCACCTGAGCAGAAGCAGCTTTGGGAGTTCTGTAGTTTTTTTCTAATCATTTATCAGTTACTGATAGCAAGTAGAGCTTAAAAGTTATATTGAGGGAGGCCAGTTAGGTTGATGCAATATATTTTCCCTATTCACATGAATTCATGAATCTAGAATATATAATAATTTGGTTAATGAACAAGTGAAATCATAGCCTGAGGTTATATAAATACTACAAACTTTTCAAATGAATACTAGAAGCTATATTTTATTTGGTTTACTTCCCTGAAAGATACAGGTTTTCAAAATAGCCGACTGTTTCAGTTGAATTTTCAGAGAGCTTTTAAATTAGTTGTGATGTTTGTGTTTATTGCATATTGTAAAGAATGGGAATGTCATGCCATGTTAGCTTACAATCTTACTTTATGTGTACAAGATTCCCCCATAGCTAAAGTTCAATGTTCTGTGATTTTGATAACCTCTGAGGTCAGCTGAGGTCTGAAAATATTAAATGGAAATTTCCAGAAATAATTTGTAAATTTTAAATTGTGTACAATTTTGATGAAATCTCTTTCCATTGCACACCCAGGATGTGAGTGAGATGTTAGTGATCTCCGTACAGTGTGTACACTATGTGCTAGTCACTTGCTAGCCATAGTGGTTCACTGCCCATGTAAAAATGGTTCTAGGTAGTTTACATAAGCTAAAGAAAAGCTGTAAAATGTTTCCTTCAAAGATCTTGACTTAAGGAAAAGAAAATAAGTGTTGTTAAGATCTTTGGCTATTTAGCATTGTTAACATCCTGCTGTGCCTTGTTTATAAATTAAACTTTAGCATAGATATGTATATCTAGAAAACCATTGTATAATACATATATTTATATACATACATATGCATCCCTCATACACACAGCTGTTTGGTACTGCCTGCAGTTTGTGGCATCCACTGGGTGTGTTGGAATGTACCATCTGTAAATACAGTTGTACTTACTTAATTTGTCACCCTGGCTATGAATGTCATGATGGTAGAGCATGATCTTGCCTCAGTAGTTGTCTAATTGCCATCCTTCATGATTATTTGCTTTTGTTTTTCTGTGACAAAATACCCAGCAGACACAGTTAGAGAGGAAAGGTTTATGTTGGTTCATGGTTTCAGAGTATTTCAGTCTATCAGGGTAGAGAAGGCATGGCAGAGCAGTGCAGTTCATGGTGACAGGAGCATGTGGTAGATGCTGTTCATATCATGGTAGACCAGGAATCACAGAAAGCAACAAGAACTAGGTGCCAGCTATAATGGTCAAAGGTCCTAGTGGCCTGCTCCGGCCAACTAGATCCCATCTCCTAAATGTTTAACAGCCTCCCAAAATAGTGCCATCAGCTAAGAATTAACCAGTTGGAGACATTTACAATTCTATCCATAACCCTTAACAATTATGAAAGGGACCTCAATAATTAGAAAATAGCCTGTTATCTTAGTTGGGACTTGTTTCCTTCTATTTATTAGGTCACTACCTCTCTTGTAAATAATGGAAATTGTAGTGACAAGGTATTTAAAATATTAAAATATTTTCAAGTTTTCGTGTAAACACAATAATAAAGGATTTTAAAAAACACAATAATAGAAGGATGTTGTGGTTTCAGTGATGCTAATGATGGTTGGCTTTATTGAGGTACTACCTGTACCATGCCATAGGATAGTTTTATTGCATGCATTGTTTCTAACACACATGGTAACAATACATGGTTATTATTCATATGTTAGGGATTACCAAACTAAGACTCAATTTAAGTCACCAATATCGTATTATTTGTAAAGGTTATAATTGAATTTGAGTTCAATTGTATATGACTTTAAAAATTTCCTTTACTATAGAAAACTGTTTTTCCCTAGTTTGTATATATATTTTTGAAATTGAGTATGCATATATATGATTTCATATATACACTTACATATGCATATATATGCTTTTCATTTTTCTCATAACTATGTGATACATATAACACATCACACATATTCTCAAATGGAGCATAAAATTTTCTGAAGTGTGCATTTAAAATATTTATATTTGGAGTCATAGTTGTAAAGCATTCTGTGGACAAAGCTTCTTGCCCAGTTAAGGAGACATTGATTGACTATGTACCATGTACTGTACTGAACCGTTGTCATAGAAAAACAATCCTGGTTTTGTGGTGGACAAAAGGAGGGTTGAAATGAGAGCACTGAAGGCTTGGTTTTACTGTTCTGCTGCTCAGTCTTGCTGTGTGAGCCTCTGTGTATGCTCACCCTAGTTGTAAATCAATTTACACCATGACCAGCCACTTAAGGGTGTACATGAGGGACGAGGTATGAAATGGAATGGAATCAGTGGCATTACTCATTTCCTAAAAAAGTAGCAAAGCAAAAACTATGAGATTGTAGAGGAGCCAGGTTACTAAGTTGAATGTGACCAAAGTGAAAAATACATGTTCTTCTCACAAAAAAATAACTTAATGGTTGCTAGGTTTTGAATTGATTGATTGATCATTTGAATGTAGGGTCTCATACGTGTTGGCCTGACATCTTTACTCTTTTCTACTTATTTTGAGACAGACTCACTAATCTGTGCTGGTCTGGAACTTACTCTGTACCTGGCAGGCCTTGAACTTGTGATTTTCCTTCCTCACCTGCTGAGTAGGTGAGATTATAGTCCTCTCTCACTAGGCCTTGTTTGGCCAAAAATTTGCAAAGCATTTTCCATTCTCTTTTTTCTTTAATTTCTTTTCCTTTCTTTTTCTTTTTTGCTTTCCCCCCTCCCCTCTTTCCCTCTGTCAGTCTCTCCCTCTCCATCTGGTTATTCTTATGCATTTTATTTGTTTTCTTTTAGGTTATTGGATCTTAGAGATTTGTAGGAACTGTTGTGTGAATTTTTAAAAAATTAGCCAACTATAATAGGTTCCATTTTTTTTCCCATTTTGTTTGCATGTTGGCCATGCTCATGTTCTGCTGTTATTGTTATGGAAGATTTAAACATCTTTATTTATGGGATCTGTCAATGTTTTATGATTTCTAGGGCTTCATAAAATTATACTTAAAGCTACATAAAATTATACTTAGAACTCTTCTACTCTGAGATGATTGGGAGAAGCTTTTCCATGCTTTTGTCTTGAGGTTAATTTTATTTTAAATTTATGATCTCTTGGGTATTTACTTTAATGGACAGAGTGAGGAAGGGATTAAATTTAATTCTCTGCAGATTCGTTGGAAGATGTCAAAGAGTTTCGTAGATCTCAGTGGTCCTTTAATTTTTTTGAAGTTATTATTTATGTCAAAATTTACTATGGAGCCGGGCATGGTGGCGCACGCCTTTAATCCCAGCACTCGGGAGGCAGAGTTAGGAGGATCAGCATGAGTTCAAGGCCACCCTGAGATAGTGAATTCCAGGTCAGCCTGGGCTAGAGACCCTACCTTGAAAAAAAAATTACTATGGATTTGTCTTGAGTAGAAACTCAGGAGTATTTTATATTAAGTGTTAAATGTTAGGGAAACTTTCCAAATCCCCTACTGTCAAGAACAATTTATTTTCTAAATTTATTCTCAGACTCCACAAAAAAATTTAATTTTTAGCAAGTACACAAAAAGTACTTTTAAAAATAAGAATAAACCAGTACCTATTATATAGATTATAGTTTTTTAGGAAGGAAAAGGTATTGTGTAGGCCAAGTCATCTAGAAGTTCATTTTCCATACTTTAAAGTGAGAAAGTTCAGTGGTGACCATATATATATATATATATATATATATATATATATATATATAATATGCTTATGGTCTGGAGATATGGCTCAGCAGCTAAGGTGCTTGCCTACAAAGCCTAAGGACCTGAGTTCGAGCCCTTAGTACCCACGAAAGGCAGATGCCCAAAGTGGCACATGTGTCTGGAATTGGCTTGCAGCAGTTGGAGGGCCTGGCATACCCATTCTGTCTGTTTCTCTTCTATCTCTCTCTACTGACAAATAAATAAATAAAATATTTTTTAAAATATGCTTAGATTTAGTAGAAAAGTCTGAGTAGCTTCCTGATGCTAATTAAAAGATCAGTAACCATGACTGTGTGACATGCAGAGGTTGGCACCTGAGTGGTCCTCACCTTCCGCTTCATTTTTGGAGACAAGGTCTCCTTGTTCACAGGCTAGCTGGCCCCTGAGCTTCTGGAACACTCTCCTGTTTCTGCCTGCCATCTCTCTCTCTAGGTGTGCTGGAATTGCAGAAGCCCAGCAAGCCTCTGGCTTTTCCATGGTGCTAGGGATCCTGTGGGATCTAGGGATCTGAACTCGGGTACTAGTGCTTGTGAGGCATGCATTTTATATCCCAGTCATTCCCCAAGCTCCCCTTTTCATGTTTTTATTTGACATAATTGTCACTTACATTTTAATGGGCCTTGCACAGGCTTGACTTTTCTCCCTCTTTCTTGTCACTTGATCAAAGGTGTACTTGGCAGTTAACCACTGAGAGGAAGGAAAGACAGTGTAACATTAGAAGGTATGAAGCTGGGCAGGTCCCTAGACAGCGCATATCCTCTCTGTAATTGGGATCCTCCTTAACTGTGAGGTTTGTAACTGTGCCTTGCACTGTGTCTGGCTCAAGACACCTTCATGTGTAGTGATTATCTCTACTTTTCTACTTACCTTTTTGAAGTCTGAGATAACAAAACAATACAAATAAATGCCTCATTTTTGAAAATATTTATTAGGTGAAAACTGAGAAGAAAAAATAGTTATTAAAACTAGTTAATTAGTGAAAATCACCTTAATTTGGACCCTGGCTTTGGTTATGTAGGTCATGGAGCCTAAGGCAGTGGGAGGGTCTGAGGTATCATAGGCGTGCAGTCAGATGCCATGAGTGTGCTCCCTGCGATTTCCTGTCTACTCCACCATCACCTGCCAGCCATAGAGTAGCCTCACACCTGGAGAGCATCGGTGGACAGCACTCCGTGCTCCTCGCCCATGCCTCGACCATCCTAGCTACAAGATGGAGACAGAAACCGACAGTAGCACTTCGGGGGATGACAGTGTCTTTTGGATGGATTCTGAAGCTTTAACTGAGCTGACTGATGGTGAAGAGGAAGGAAGGGAAGAGAATGCCAGGTACTTAAGGAATTCTCTTGCTTTGGATCCTCTTTCCTGTTTTCCGTCTCCTTTCCCACTTTCTACATTTCTGTCTGCTTTCCAGTCTTTTTCTTTTTTCCCTGTGGGGCAAGTTTCGAGTTGGGTCTAGCATTCTTCATTCCACAGCTTGTCTTGAGCTTGTAAAATGTATTTTCAATGACTTGTTCTACACCAGGAAGAGAAGGTGTTAGACAGGTTTTGTAGTAGCATTTCAGGAATTTCAAGTAGACTTACAATGAACTGCTACCCAGCCTGTGTCTGATTTGATCTAAATTTGTGCCTAATAGACTTTTAAAACACCTTCTTTTCCTTAGAATGGGTTTTGGAGTTTGTGTGTACGCGTGCATATGTGTGTATGCACACCTGCATTAATTTATTGCTTTGTGAATATGTGTGAAACTTTTTTTAAAGTAATTCCTTTTTTTTTTTTTTTTGGTTTATTTGTTTGTTTGTTTTTCCAAGGTAGGGTCTTGTTCTAGCCCAGGCTGACCTGGAATTCACTATGTAGTCTCAGGGTGGCCTCAAACTCATGGTGATCCTACCTTTACTTCCCAAGTTCTGGGACTAAAGGTGTTCCACAATGCCTGGCTGAAGCAATTCTTTCTTAAAATTATTTTATTTATTTGGAAGCAGAGACAGAGACAGA
>PVHP010034308.1:0-19140 GCA_004024765.1 Zapus hudsonius
ATGGAGTCTCCCCTCGAGTCCGTAAGCCAAATAAACCCATTCCTCTACAAGCCGCCTTTGCTTGGGTTCTTCTGTGCAGTAACTAGAAAGCTGACCACAACAAGCTCTCAAGAGTCCTTTACTGATAAGCTCTTAAGAGTCTCTGGGTTTCTGCTTTGGGCTATTTTGAGTATTCTCTGTGTCTGTCTCCATGACCCTTTTGTAGGTTGTCTGACTTGCTGTGGGAGCAGCTCTCTTGCTCATCTCACCACTTCCTCCGTGGTTTTGTTTGGGCCCTAGATGATGAACTAGGGGTGGTTCATCTCCTGCCAGGATGTCAGCCATCATCTCAGGTCCTGTTCGTGGAATCAGGTTGTCCACATTTCTCATTGCCTTCTGAAAAATACAAACAGAATCTCCAACAGACAGTGAGATCAGTATAGGCTAAATGGGACAAACATTGTTAATTTGGTGAGATTTCAGTGGGTGTAGCCTCTCTGTAGGCCCATGGTTAGTGGAGGGTTCCCCTTGGTCTCCATAAGAGTTTGCCTTGGATCCCAGTTCCAGCTAAGTGTTCCTTGCCACTAAATGGATCTCTTATCTTAGCCAATCAGAGGGCCTTTGATTATCCACCTAGGTTTAGCTCCACTATTGCAGGGATGTCTTTTATTTTTAAAGCTATGTGTTTAAGGCCGGGAGTGGTGGTGCACTTGGGAGGCAGAGGTAGGAGGATTGCCGTTAGTTCAAGGCCACCCTGAGACTACATAGTGAATTCCAGGTCAGCCTGGACTAGAGCGAGACCCTACCTTGAAAAAAAACAAAAAAAATGTGTTTATGTGAGAGAGAGATAGAGAGAGAGAGAGAGAGAGAGAGAGAGAGAAAGAGAGAATGACAAACTTCAGATGCATGTGCCACTTTGTTCATCTGACTTTACATGGATACTGGGGAATCAAACCCAGGCTGTCAGGCTTTGCAAACATGTGCCTTAAACCCTGAGCCATCTCTCCAGCCCTTTATTTGTTCACAATGCAGGACTGAGATGGAACCAGGGTTTCCACACCTGATAGACAAGTGTTCTACCTCTGAGCTACACCCCCTGGCCTCACTTCTATGCGTTGCTATTTATTGCACTACTCTTTTGAAATAAGTCAACCTTTAATTGTCTTTGAAGCTATGAAATGCTTTTTATGTTGTTTCATTCTAAGCAATTGACCAATGCTCAAGTAATAGCATTAACAGAAGAGAACATTTTCTGAGTCATGTAAAATAGTGATTAATGTACACATTAGTTGTATTTGGCTTTGAAATATGCTTTTGAAAAAGGCTTCTATTTACATATGGGTAGATTTGACCTCAAAATGCAAATGAAATTAAATGGAGGCATAGCTCAAGAGAGCTGTGACTCTACCTTGTCTCCTAAGCCTGACATCGTGTCCCCAACCCCACTACCTGGCCAAGACGCTCATGCACCTAGTGCTGCAGCTCTCTCAGCTCAGTTTTTGCCTCCTGGATGTTCCTTGGTTCACACACCTATGCTTTGCATTTTGTTTGGGACTCATTCAAGGAGCTTTCCTTGCTAATTCATTAATTCCATGGGGGAAAAAATCACTGTAAAAGTCAACAGCCAAGGGCTGGAGAGATGGCTCAATGGTTAAGACAATTGCTTGGAGAGCCTAACAACCAGAGTTTCATTTCCCAGTACCCATGTTAAGCCAGATGCACAAAGTGGCACATGCATCTGGAGTCTATTTCTAGCAGCTGGAGCAACTTAGTCGGTGGTGTGCCCCTTCTCTCTGCCTATCTCTCTTCTAACTCCCCCTGCTTGCAAATAAATAATTTTTTAAATGGACAGCTGAAAAGTCAGATTGATAATTGAGAACAATATAAATGCTGTTAAAATTAAAGGCAAGCTTTGCTTTAGACTGTGGACCGTGGTCGGAGATGGCTGGCAGATGGCAGATGTTTATGTGCCTAGCAGGTTGTCAGGTGTGGATGTTGGGTTCACTTTGTGCACCACTGAAGCCTGATGTCCTGCTTCTATCTGGCCTTCTTTCTTGCTTTTTAAAAATAGCGGGAGGCAGTGGTATACTTAATGGAGCTCTCCAGATCTCAGGAATAGTACTGCTTATAGCTATGGGAGTTTGGGCATTTAGATTAGTGTCAGTTGTGAACTTTACTTTTGTAATCTCAAAATGGGATTAATCACACCTCGTTGGTAAAGCCTTTCTGAGGATTGTGGATTCTGGTTGTAAAGAGTACGTTATCTGGGCTGGGAAGATTGCTCAGTCACAAACATGAGGATCTGTGTTCAATCCCTGATACCCACATAAAAATACAAGGTGGTGTGTGCCTATAATCCCAGCGCTGGGGACACACAGAAATAGGAGGATCCCCAAGACTCACTGGCCAGACAGTTTAGCTTAATTGGTAAATTCCAGGCCATTGAGAGAACCTGTCTCAAATGAAATGGCCATTCTTAAGGATGACACCTAACTTTGACCTTTGAAATTACAAGCACATGCATATATACACATGTCCACCCCCACACACGTGTATTCCCACATACATAAATGCACACATTCATTCATATGTAATAAAAGAGTGATACATTGTCCTTCATCAATTTATATGGTGTGATGGTTAATAGTCATTGTCCACTTGACTCCATTTAGAATCACCTAGGAGACACACCTCTGTGTGTGATGATGAGGGTATTTCTAGAGTTAACTGAGAAGGGAAGACTCACCTTCCTGACTGCAGATGTCATGTGACCAGCCACCTCATGTTCCTGCCACTGTGTTGTCCCCACCATGAAGGACTGTACCTTCATACTGTGAGCAAAATAAATCCTTCCTTCCTTAAGGTACATTAGTCACAGCAATGAGAAAGGTGAGTAATACATGTGGCAGAATACATCTGGGGTTATTTTCTTTGGCTCTAATTTTTGAGCTCATAAGGTCAAAGTGTATTTTTCTAATTGGATGGGGACTCAAACAGAAAAGGTTTCTTAACTAGCCACCAGTGTTCATCTAAATCCCACATAGCTACTACCTCCTATTTTAAGTGTGATCCATCCTCCTTAATTGTGTGTAAGCTTGAGTCCCTTTCTGGAGCCTCCTTATTATGAATTGCTTTCATAAAGCTTCTCTGTGTAACCTGGAAGATGCCGTTCCCTCTGGGCAGCTTGCATACAGTCAAAAGGCTTGGAGAATGTTGAGGCCTTTGATGCTAAGACACTGCCAGCATCATGGAGTTTTCTGGGCCTAAAGCATTGTCCTTCACCCTTGAGCACAGTTCCTGCATCCACTTTGCGACACCTGTCTGGATCCTTCTTTGAAAAGCCAATTCTAGACCAAGTCCAACAGCCCTTAATTCATATAGCATTTGCTCAAACCATTAATTTAGCCCTTAACTACATGCACACTTTTATGTTACTCTCAAATTATTTTTGTGAGTTTTGTTTATATTCAGTTTTTTATTTATTTCATTTTATTTATGTATTTGCTGTAAGGACCAAAATATTAATGGGAATGGCCCAAATGGCATACATGAAGAAGGCTCACCAAGTGAAATGGAAACAGATGAACCAGATGATGAATCCAGCCAAGATCAAGAGCTTCCCTCAGAAAATGAAAACAGTCAGTCTAAAGATTCAGTTGGAGGAGATAACGATTCCGAAAATGGATTATGTACTGAAGAGACTTGCAAAGGTCAACTCACGGGACACAAGAAGCGTTTGTTCACATTCCAATTCAACAACTTAGGCAATACTGACATCAATTACATCAAAGATGATACCAGGCATATAAGATTTGATGATAGGCAACCTAGGTTAGATGAAAGAACTTTTCTTGCTTTGGATTGGGATCCTGATTTGAAAAAGAGATATTTTGATGAAAATGCCACTGAGGATTTTGAAAAACGTGAAAGTGTGGAATATAAACCTCCTAAAAAGCCCTTTGTGAAATTAAAAGATTGCACTGAACTTTTTACAACAAAAGAAAAGTTAGGTGCTGAAGATCCTTGGTATTGTCCAAATTGTAAAGAACATCAGCAAGCCACAAAGAAATTAGACTTATGGTCCCTGCCTCCAGTACTTGTGGCTCATCTCAAGCGATTTTCATACAGTCGATACATGAGAGACAAGTTAGATACTTTAATTGATTTTCCTATCAATGACTTGGATATGTCCGAATTCCTAATTAATCCAAATGCAGGTCCTTGCCGCTATAATTTGATTGCTGTTTCCAACCACTATGGAGGGATGGGAGGAGGACATTATACTGCTTTTGCAAGAAATAAAGATGATGGAAAATGGTACTATTTTGAGGACAGTAGTGTCTCCATTGCATCTGAAGACCAAATTGTTTCCAAAGCAGCATATGTACTCTTCTACCAGAGACAAGACACTTTCAGTGGAACTGGCTTTTTTCCTCTTGATCGAGAAACTAAAGGTGCTTCAGCTGCCACTGGCATCCCCGTAGAAAGTGATGAAGAGAGCAGTGATAATGACAATGACATAGAAAATGAGAACTGTATGCACACTAATTAATGAAAGTCCTAGAAGCCATAAGAGAGACTTTCCTGATGGTGATATCTTTGGAGATGAAGTTACCCACCACATTAAAACAAAAGTCTGAGATGGGGAGTTTCAGATAACTGAATGTAAATCCTTTATCAGATTTTAACTTGTGCAGTACTTGAAGTGAAACACAATGAAAACTTTAACAGAAATTGTCTCTTAATACATTTACAGTCTTGTATTTACAAGCTAAATATATGTAGGAAATCACAAATAAATCCCTTTTAAGTTAAAAAAAAAAAGAAAGAAAGAAAGCCAACAAGTCTGGGATAGGGTTTTAAGACCTGCCCTAAGGCTATATAAAAGGGAGAAAATTTCTCTTTCCCCCTACTTGTTTGCTATTCTCTGTGTGTGGTGTTGGTGAGGGGTTTCACTCTCTGCTTGGACCTGTGAAAGGGAGCCAGCCTCTTTCACCATTATGGAACTTCCCTTGAACCTGTAGCTTCAAATAAATTCTTTCTTCCCATAAACCGTGCCTGGTTTGGAAATCCCTCCCAGCGGCATGTGGCTGACTATGACAGTGGATGAGACCTTCTCACAGATGGGATAAAACACCCATCCACAAGCAGCTGATGGAATCTCAAGACCCACCCCTAGTGATCAGCTTCCTCCAGCAAGGCTCCACCTCCCAAATTACCACCATCTGGGGACCCAAAGCACATGAGGCTGTGAGGGACAATTTGCACTCAAACCACCACAATGGAGAAGAGTGTGGAGACACAGCTGGTTTCTTGTATGAAAGGAGCAGTGAGAGGATCAGGATGGCTGGAGTAGGGTGAAAGGAAGAGAGAGTGGCAACCAAGACTGAGGTCATGCAGGGTCTTACTATTCAAATTATATGCCAAATTGGGGTTTTACAATGCTTTTGGATGGTTTGAAACAGAAAAGTAAGAGAACCTGGGATAATTTTAAAGAGAAGATTCTGGCTTCTGTCTAGGGGGGGGAAGTACTTGTGATGGTTAAGTTTTGATGTCAACTTGACCTTTCAAGTAATCTTGAGTGGGTCTCTGAGGATGTTCACAGGAAGACAGCCCTCTCAGTAGGAGGCAGGATGTAAAGAAGCTCAAAGGAGCTAGAAGTAAACATCCTTTCCTGTGTGGGCAGTGCAGGAAGGAAATTCCAGAGACTCAGGAAGCCATTAAGTCTGGGATAGAATTGCAAGACCCCACCCTAGGGCTATATAAAGGTGAAAGAATTATCTCCTTGACCCTCCTGCCTGTTCCCTGTCCTATGTGTATTGTAGGTGATGGATTTTTCTCTCTGCTTGGACCTGTGAAAGGGGAGCAGCCTATTTTGCATTCTGGAACTTCCCCTCTATATATAGCTACAAATAAATCCTTTTCTCCCATAAACTGTTCCTGGTTTGGAGATTCATCCCAGCGGCATGTGGCTGACTACAACAGTGCTACAAAAGACAAGGTTAGCAGAAGGAAAACCTGTCCAGAGACTCTTGTGATAGTGCAGGTATTGATGTCAGTAGCTTCACTGACATGAAATGCACACAAATGAAGAAAATTGGTTGCATTCAGAATACATTTTGAAAACAGTGCTTGCTGATGGGTTCAACAAGAGAAAGAAAAGAATATGAATTCTCTCATAATACATATCAGAAGATAGTCACTTCTAAGTGTTGTGGTTTGAATGAAATGTCCCTTATAGGTTCATGTGTTTTGAATATGTGGTCCCCAGGTGATTGCAATGTGAAAAAGTTGTAGGGCCTTTGGGAGGTGGAGCCTTGCTACAGTAGATGTGTTATTGGGTGCAAACCTTGAGGTTTATTAGCCCAGGCTCACTGGGTACCTCTAGCTCACTGTTGCTGCTTCCTCCCAGCTGATGTGACAAGATATGATGCCACAGCTGTTTGCTCTGCCATTCTTTCCCCTTCAAATCATAACCCTAAAATAAATCCTTTCCTCCCATGGCCTACCTCTGATTGGGCATTTTTCCCCCAACAATGCGAAGGCAACTACTACCAAAAATTGGCAGGAGTGGGGTCGTTACTGTAGTAATCCTGACCATGTGATCTTTGGTCTTTTAGAACTGATTTGAGGGAGGAGGGAATATGGAAGGATTTGGAATTTTGGGCCAAAGAAGTCTTCAGTGCTGTAAGATGAACCATTCTGGTGAGAGTGTGAAAGACCCAAATATAGAGGAAAATTTGGACTGTGAAATTTCAGCTTACAAGGCATGGGGGGTGGGGAGCGATGGAGGGCGTGGAGGACTTTGTCAGGAACTCGGCTAAGAGGAAGTTCATGTGGTATGCTGGCTGTGCTCTGCCGTATTTTTAGAACTTGGGCAAAGTTGAATTTAAAAGCAATGGACTGGTGGGTTTGGTGGAGGAAGAATAGGAAAGAATATGAAAGATGTAAAGTTTGGCACAGAAGAAAGTGTGAACTAGTTTGTGGCTGCTTCAGCTACAATTGTTTAGGAGATTACCACCATTGAGGATGAGTCATCTACTCTGCACTGGGGCAATAAAAGGAATGCTAACTCTCTTGAAAAGAGTGGGCCTGAATGAAGAATGGTGAAGGAATTTTTCACTCAAGGTCATCTTCCATGTATTAAAAAAAATTGGCAGTTCACCTGGTATAGGTTTAGAGCCATTAATTAGGATATGGCGTAAAGTGCTGGGTGGTGGCACATGCCTTTAATTCCAGCACTTGGGAGGCAGAAGTAGGAGGATTACTGTAAATTCAAGGCCAGCCTGAGAATACATACTGACTTCTAGGTCAGCCTGGGCTAGAGTGAGCCCCTATCTCAAAAAAATAAAACAAGACCAAAAATATATTAGGAAAAAGGTCTGGAAGTGCACGTTTCTGTGAGGCAGGGTTGAAATCCCTGCATGGAGTTGCGAAGATAAACTGTGGGTTGTAGTGGAGACATCAGAACTGTGGGATGGCCTCCAAAGAATGCTCCTGGCTCAGGTAGATCTGCCCTGCCTGCAACCAGCACAGCTGGAGGCTCAGAGCTGCTCAAGACTTTTGGAGCCCAGAGCACTTCATCATAAGTCCCAAGTTCCAGACATGGAACTGCAGGAATTCATGATTACCCTACTGAATTTATATCTTGCATTTGTCTGATCTTTCTTTACTATGTCCCCTTTCCTCCTTTTTGCAATGGGAATATTTACTTTGCACCATTGTGTATTGGGAATATGTAATTTATAATTTGATTTTACAGGGCTCACAGTTAAGAGATTGTCTTGAGTTTCAGATGATACTTTGGACTTTTGAACAGTATAGGAACTGGTAAAGACAATGGAAACTTTAAAAATATTTATTTATTTGCAAGGAGATATAGAGAGAAAGAGAAAGAGAGAATGGTCATACCAGGGCCTCTTGCCACCGCAAACAAACTCCAGGCATTTGTGCCACCTTGTGCATCTGGCTTACGTGGGTACTGGTGAATTGAACTCAGGTCCTTCTGCTTTATAGGCAAGTGCCTTAATCTCTGAGCAATCTCTCCAGTCCTCTCTTACTACTTTCTGCCAGATGCTATGGCAAGAAGTGATGCCCAGCCTCTACTCTATTACCTTTTCTTGCCATCATAAAACTTCCCTTTAAGACTGTAAGCCAAAGTAAGTCCTTTCCTCCCATCAGGTGCTTTGGGTCAGGTGTTTTGTCCCAGCAGCACAAAGGAAACTACAACATTGTGTTAGTCTCTGTACTAGTTACTCTTCTCATCACTGTAACAGCACATCTGACAGAAGCAACTTCAGAGAGGAAGAATTTACTTCAGCTCATAATTTCAGGTAGTATTGTCCATCATGGAAAGGCTGGCATGGCATTGTATCTCACTCAGTGGTGGTGGAAATTTGTCACTTGTTCACATCTCAGTGGATTAGGAATCAGAGAATAGAACTAAACCCAAATCCCCACAGTTCTACAACCTCCCAAACTACCACCAGCTGAGAATCAAGTGTTCAAACATATGAGTTTGTGAGGGAAATTTCATATTCAAGCCAGAACAGTCACCTTTTGTGATTGTGAAAAAATTCCTGAGGAAAAAGCTAAAGGAAGGATTTATCTTGGTTCAAGGTTTCAGTGGCTTTGGTCCATGATCAGTTTGCTCTGTTGGGCCTGTGGTGAGGCAAAGAATCATGGAAGCTGGAGTATGTGGGAAAGGAGATTGCTCAATTCATAGCAGCCAGGAAGCAGAGAGAGCTAGAGACTATACAGGATCAGGATCAAGATATACCTTCCTACCTCCTGTGACCTACTCCATTCTAAGAGTCCATATGGTTATGAATTCATTGATGAAGTTAGAACCCTCACGGTCTAGTCACCCCTCTAGGCCCCACCTCTGAACACTGCTACATTGAGAACCAGTTTTCATTATGTAAATCTTTGGGGGAAAATTCATAGCCAAACCACAAGTATTGTTTAGGGAGCTTTATTATAGTATACAGAAGGATTAGCCTAACAAACTTTGTGGCCAAGTGGGAAAAATGATTAGAACCCACAGCTATAGAACTTTAGATCAAAATTAAAAGACTGTTACTATCCAGGCATTTTCAAATATTTGGCTAAATCACTATATTTGTTTTCTTTTAGTTTTTCATTTTTAGGCAAAAATACAAACATGCCAATAATAACATCCCAGAAGAGCAATGGGACATCATCCCTTAATGAGCACCTTGTACAGAGCTGCAGCACCAGAAAATCACCCAGAATCTAAAACCAACAGGAAGTTGGAAGTGGGCAAGAACACCAAGCATATGTGGCTCCCAGGAAGTCTTCCTGACAGCAAATAACAGAGAACCAGACGCTGTGACTGGAAATTAAGAGATGACAGAGCCTTGCCAGAAACAAAGCAGATCTCAAATGTGCTAGGATTTTATTCTATAGTTTTTTAAAATCAAAAACATACTCACAGGGCTGGAGAGGTGGATCAGTGGTGTTAAGGTGCTTGCCTGCAAAGTCTAATGACCTGGGTTTGATTCCCTAGGACCCACATAAGGCTGGATGCATGCATGGAGTGACACATGCATCTGGAGTTTGTTTGCAGTGAATAGAGGCCCTGGCATGCCCATTCTCCCTCTCTCTCTCTCTCTCTCTCTCTCTCTCTCTCTCTCTCTCTCTCTCTCTGCTTATAAGTAAATAAATAAAATATTAAAATAGAAAATAAAACCACAGTCACCCGGTTTTTCAATGCCGCTCCTTCATATAAATCAAGTTTATCAATAGTAATATTTAACATTGATGCTGTTAGTAACCCATCACAAATTATTCCCTAAAACAATAAATGTGCAAGCATCTAATTTTTTGTGGATGAAAGCTAAAGATGCTAAGACAAAGTCCAAGTGGATATCTTACCTGTGGCCATTGAGAAAGTCAGTGATGGAGTCAGGGAGAGAACATAGTGAGACAGGCCACATGAGTTTCTTGCATGTGAACTTTGTCTAGTGCTAACAATTGACTCTGTGTCTAATCACTCAGGTACATTACTACCTTTCACATCACATGGTGTCATAGTCAGCCACACACCGCTGGAATGAATCTCTGAACCAGGCACAGTTTATGGGAGGAAAGGATTTATTTGTAGCTATAGATACAGGGGAAGTTCCAGAATGCAAAATAGGCTGCTCCCCTTTCACAGGTCCAAGCAGAGAGAAAAACCCATCATCAACACCACACACACAATAGCAAACAGCAGGAGGGGCCAAGGAGAAAATCTTCTCCTTTATATAGACTTAGGGTGGGGGTCTTACAACCCTATGCCAGACTTAATGGCTTCCTGAGTCTCTGGAATTTCCTTCCTGCACTGCCCACACAGGAAAGGATGTTTATTTCCAGCTTCTTTGAGCTTCTTTACATCCTGCCCCTTGCTGAGAGGCTGCCTTCCTATAAACATCCTCAGAGACCCACCCAAGATAATTAAAAAGATCAAGTTGACAACAAAACCTAACCACCACACATGGATAGATTTTTGTTTTTACGTATAACTGTTTTAGTAACAGAATTTAAAATGCTTTTAGGTGGCTGTGGAGATGCTCAGCAGTTAAAAGTATTTGTTTGCAAAGCCTACTAAGGCTTAGTTCCCCAGTACCCATGTAAAACCAGATGTACAAAGTGGTGCATGTATTTGGAGTTTGTTTGCAATGGCAAGAGGCCCTGGCATGTCCATATTCATTCTTCTCAAATTAATAAGTAAATAAATAAATAGAGAGAATGTTTTGGGGGGCTGGGGAGATGGCCCAGCAGATAAGAGCACTTGCTGCTCAAGCATGAGGACCTGAGTTTGATCCCAAGCACCCAAAAAGTCGGGCACAGTCACTGATACCGGTAACCTCAGTCAGATGGGAGCAGAGACAAGAGAATCCCTGGATGGTAGCCACACATGAAAGAGAGACTCTACAGCAAGGAAACAAGTGTGATACAAGATAGAAGAGGTGGACACCTGCTGTTCTCCTCTGGCCTCTGCATGCATGCACACCCATGCACACACCACAGAAACTCATAAATAACCATCTTTAGAAATATTTGTGTGCTAGTAAACACATCATAGATATAAAATATAAACTTGAAGTAACACTAGCTTAAACAAAACCAAGGGCTGGAGAAATTGCTGTGTTTAAAGGTACTTGCTTGCAAAGTCTGCCAGCCCAGGTTCAATTCCTTGGCCACCCATATAAAGCCAGACATAAAAAGTGGCACAAGCATCTGGTGTTCATTTGTAGTGACTAAAACACCTGGTGCGCACACACACACACACACACACACACACACACACACACCCACACACACACACACGCATATGCATATGCACAAATAAATATTTTAAAAAGAAAATCAGATATAATAGAAAATGAAAGATTACTCAATTTTACAGGGTCAAGAGTAGAACCAGGTGCTGTGACACACAAGTGTGATCCTGCCACTCACGACCCTGAGACAGTAAGTAACTCAGGACCAACCCGGGCTACATGGTAAGACTTTATCTCAGAAACACAAAAGTATAAAAATACATAAAGGGTTATAATTTCAAAGCTAACTACAAATATAAATTTTGGTGTAATATAATGGTGGATCATATTGAATTATTGAACTTCATCAAACTTTTAGAAGCTTTTCCTTCAAGAAATCAAAAAGAGCTATTCTGCTAAAAAAAAAAAAAAGAAAGAAAAAGAAAAACGGTCATGCTGATTAATACAAAGCTAGAAGGAAAGGGGTAATAAGAAAAACATCAAACCATCCTGTTGTCAGGAAAACTGGCATATGAACATGACTCTTTCATATCTAGAGCAATCTGTTAATAAAAATTGTCAGCCAGAAAGAATTTTCTTAATGACAGCAAAATGACAAAACAAACCTGCCGGAGAGTACAAATCCTCAAGACCAAGATTGAGTGAAATGACAGCGTACACTAAGCTTTCAAGATCAACAAACAGCCCAGCAGGCCGAGAAGTGACCAAAAATAGAGCAGACTTTCATCATAATGGATGAAGGGTTCCGAAAATATATAATTTTTCTTTGGGCTGCTGATTCATTGTGAAACCATGAAAAGGTTACCCAGACACACAGACTGAACTGGAAAACACTTTTGACCCAGAGTGTGTAATAAGCCCTCTGCTTTTCCACTGCCAAAATGCCTGTCAGCCCAGAGAGAGTTGGTCTGCATAATGCCACACATCTGTGCAAAAGCTGAAAATGTTGGTCAAGGGTTTTAATGTTTCATCAACCTGGTGCCAAACATCTGGGTATTTGAAAATATCTAGATAATTGAGTGGGGTTTTTTTTTAACTTTTCTTCCAGATGTTTGGCATCAGAATAAAATACCACCTAACTATTTAAGTACACATGTGATGTAAAAACACTCACAGCGCACCCTTAATATTAGAAAAGTGGTTCCATGCCCTATAGACAATGTGATCCAAGATGTGAAAACAGAAACTGTGTCTGTGCTTAAGGAAACCGAGGAGGAAGCATGCTGGAATGCTTACAGAGATTATTGGTTCTCCGGGTGATGGGATTACTGCTGATTTATTTAGGTTTTCCTCATAGTTTTCAACCCGTTTGTCATATTCTTCAGTAAAGCATGCTTTGCTTTTGTGACTATGAAATCATTTTCATTCTGTGATTAGATCCTGCCTATTAATTAACAAAAAACTAAATTAGTTTCACTTAGTATTTGGCATTGTATCCTCACAGTTGTGGCTAGAAGCTACTAATCAGTTACACTGGTCTTGGAAAAACTAGTGAAAAGTAAAGTTAGCAAAGATATAAATCAAATGCCTACTAAGCATGTGAAGTTGAATTGCAACAGGCCTGACAGGGTTTTCTCACTGAATTGACTACAACTGTATTTTGCATACATTGCTACCTATGCCCATGAGCACATACATACATACTTCCGAGAGTTGGCTTATATGATGCCAGTCAAATCCCTCATTTTATAGATTTAGTGAGTACAGGCCCCAGGAGCTTTAATACTAAGCCTAACATGGTGCATTTAAGACTAGAATACAGACTGAGGATTTAGCTCGCATGCCCAACACCCTGGGGTCAATTCCCAGGACTGTATTAATAATAAAAAAAAATAGAGAAGGAAAACAATGGAACAAAAGGTCTGCTTTGGACTGGAGAGATGGCTCAGCAGTTAAAAGCACTGGTTTACCAAGCCTGATGGGCTGGGTTCAATTTCTCTGTACCCACGTAAACTAGATGCAAAAAAGTGGTGCATGCATCTGGAGTTCCTTTGCAGTGGCTAGAGGCCCTGGCATGCCCATTCCCCTCCCTGCCGGCTCTCCTCTCCTCTCCTCTCCTCCCCTCCCTCCCCCTCCCTTCCCTCTCCCTATTTTTATTTTATATTTATTTAATGTATTTTATTTTACATTATTTATGCAAATTAAAAATTTTAAATAAGATCTGCGGGCTGGAGAGATAGATGGCTCAGCAGCTAAGACACTTGCCTACAAAGCCCTAATGACCTGGGTTTGATTCCCTAGTGGCCATGTAAAGCCAGATGCACAAAGTGGCACAAGCATCTGGAGTTTGCAGCAGCTGGAGGCCCTGGTGCACCCATTCTCTCTATCTCTGTCTCTCCTCTCTCTATCTCTCTCTCTGCTTGAAAATAAATGAATAATAAATTAATTAATTAAGTATTTTTTAGAGGATCTGCTTTCAACTCAGAGTATGTTTTGTTAGAATGCTACCATGATAATTGTGGTCCACAAATTTCTTCATTTGTGAAAGAATAAACAATTCAATGTAAAGTGCTTGGGATTTCTATGTTAGGAATTAAATGTAGCCATCAAATCTTCTTTTCACAACTTTGGGGGTTTCATAGAGATCTGATGTGATCTAGACAACATCTCCAACAGAATCATAGCAAGCTTCTCATCATCAGCATCTTGGCCCTTCTGAAACTCTTAGCAAAGCAAATGTTTTTCAGATGATCTAAGCAACTTCGCATTAAATAAAGAACAAATGGTAAATGATCTGGGCGCTTTGGAAATGGAAACTCTGAGGGTCCTTTTAAAAGGAACAGAGAAGATGTCTGTTTGCAGCCTTCGAAGAGGCTCGTTGATGAGTCCCATCACATTTCAGTCTTGTCAATCTTACAAAGCTGTTCAATAAATAACACTTGAAGCAAAAGGCCTAGTGAATACCATGCAACATGTTCTCTTCTGTTTACTCTAAGGTTCTTCCCATAGCCTTCGAACAAAACATAAAACCTGAAAAAAAAAACTACAAGCAAACAGATCTGGAAAAACATGGTTTCCACTCGAAGCAACTTGAAATCTCTACAGCTTAAGGGTATGGGTTGGGAAAGCTTTCTGTGCCAGCATTCCTCTGCAGTAGGAGGGAAGAACGAATGAAGTCATCAGCAGCTCTAGGCCCGGTAGTTCTGTCCAACCTGCTTCACTCAACTGTCCCGAGCCAGCCCAAGGATGCTTGCAGAACTCACAGAGCAGGTGCACCCGCATCACTTCCAGGCTGCAAAACACTGATTTGCTCGATTCATATGTGAAAAGAAGCAAGAAGTGAGTCTATAAGTACTTCGTCTCCTATAGGCCTGACATGCTTCCACAAACCAGAGTTTGGGCCATCAAGTTGTGAGGATGCCATCACTACTATATGCACAGTGTTGGTCTTCCGAGCATTTTGACACTAACTCCAGGGCATTGGTCTTGGTGGAAAAAAAACGATCCAACCCACTATGGAAAATTGTTTTGAAAAACCACACCTGAAATTGAACAATTTCTCTTGTTTTTGTCTGTGCCCGAATATTCTTAGTATAGAAGACTTGAAAAGTGTTTCTCCAACATTGCTTCAAGGTGGATGAGGGAAGTTTACTTCTTGGCATGATTCTTGTTGCTGTTGTTTAAACGATCTTTGTGTATTGGATCTGATGACAGTATTTTTGGTAAATTTGATTTGTTTTGTTTTGTTTGGGATTGGCTTGTTTTTACACAGTGGGAAGGGGTAGTTAAATGAAGCAATGCCCCAAGGCAATGGGACCCTAGCTGTGTCTGAGAGGATTCCACTATGGTCTGGGATTACCAGGGAGACAGAACACAGGATTTCTAAGCGTGAAGACAGGGAGGGTCAGGGACCAAGGGCAGGCTGCACGCACGATAGCCAGACAACCCATCAGGAGGAGAGCCGTTGTGATGAAGGGAGCAGTTTGTTCAGTTCTTTGCACAATTGCCACTTTTGCATCCTGTCACTCAAGAGCAGCTCAGAGCTGCTGAGCTGTCATGAGCATGATGTGATTCTTGTGAATTGACTGTGTTCCAAAACCTCATTATTGGAAAACTTTTCCATTTGATGCTAAATATAGGAGATTACATAAATACAATGCATTATAGGTCAAATCTTTTACAAATGCTAAGAGGCTATCCAATTTGGAGGGAGGGAGAGAGAGATTATATTAGAATTTTACAGTACAGATCAAAGCTGATTACAATTATAGAAGCCAAACTATTTTCCAGCCCAGCCAATGGGCACCGTTTTTCACTTGTCAGTATAGAATCCTTCTGGATTCTTCAAGTTAGGGTAGCTTGAAATGAAATGTGAACTATTGTGTCTCTTCATCCCACTTCCTCAGCTCATGGTACTCACGCCCCCCCCCCATCCCTCAGGGATCAGGATCAATACTGCTTTATGATGCTCACAGGTTGGTTAGAGGGTAACATTCTACAGAAGTCTCTGAGTTTTTACTAGTCTTTGCCTTGATTATAAGGTCTTTGTGTTCAAACAGCCAGTTCTTTACTTCTGTGTGTGCTTGATGTTACTGAGTGTAGAGAAATTCCTTAATGAAAGGCAGGGAGAAAGAAAAGAAAGGAAAAGAGGGATGTGGAGGCAAATTGAGACCCAGTAGATACCTTCTGGGAGGCCATAGTTAGGACCTCAAGGGATTTCATTTATATTCAGTGCCATTTATTGATTTTGCAGTGCTGGCGTCAAGACCTGGCCTCATCTGTGCTAGAGCGGCCAGTGAGCCACAGCCAGACCCTCTTTCTTTGTCTTTTCTAAAAAAATTTTCAAGTGAGCAAGTGTATGTGTGTGTGTGTGTGTGTGTGTGTGTGTGTGTGTGTGTGTGTGTTTGGGTTCACCAGAGTCTCTTGCCATTGCAAACAAATACCAAACACATGCATGCGCCAGTTTCTGCAGCTGGCTTTATGTGGATGGCTGGGGAATTGAACCCCTGGGAAGCAGGTTTTGCAATGAACAGTTCTTTACCAGCAAGGCCAGTTTCCCAGCCCCCTCTGTCCTTTGTTTTAAATAAGCCATTGATTAAGAGGTTTCCCTGTTAAATAAAGTTCAGTCTGTGCAGGAAGAGGGCCGGGGCTCTAGCTCAGTAGTAGAACATTCTAGCATACATAAGAAGCTGGATTCAACTGCAAGCACCATAAATAATAACAGTAACAATCATTAACCTTCTACTTGAGGTCGGTCTGGTGTTTTTTCAAGGTCTGTTTGTAGCCCATGCTGGCCTTGAACTCAGTATGTATCAGAGAGTGAGTGCTGGGATTCCAGGTGTCACCACATGGAATTTATTCAGTACTGAGGATCAAGGGCCTCGCCATACTGGGCAAACACTCTAACAAATGAGCTACATCCCAAGTTTAACCAGTCTAGGCTTTTCGGTTTGCAACTCACAAATGCATCCCCTCCTGAGCAGGAAGGCAAGCTCTTTTAAGTTTTAGGTTTCCGGCCCAGGCTACTAGAGGAGTGCCCATCCCCTTGCACAGAGTACATCCATCTCCCCTGCACTTAGGAGGAGGAAACCCCTTTGTTTATCCATTAATCAGCTGACTAAGATTTGGACCGCATCCATCTTTTGGCTCTTGTGAACAACATGAACTATGAACACTGCGTAAAGCTGTTTTGTGGGCATATATTTTCATTTATCTTGACTGAATACCTAAGAATGGAATTACCGGGGCCTATAGGAAATCAGGCTCAACTTTTGAGGCAGTGCCATACTGCTTTCCACAGGGGAGATACCATGAATTTGCCACCAGAAATTTATGGCGATATGAATTTCTCCATGTCTGACCCTTGTTTTCTTTTTCTCTCCTTCCCTTCCTTTTTCTCCCATTCCTTCTCCCTCTTCATTATGGCCAACCTTCTGGGGATTGGATGGCATTTCACGATGCTTTTGATTTTGATGTCTCGAATCATTAGCAGTGCTGAACATTTTAATGTACTTATTGGCTGTTTGTATATCTTCTTTTTGAAAATGCAGTTACCTATTTGAGAGAGAGAAGAACAGAAAGAAAGAGAATGGGTACTCCAGGACAAACAAACTCCACTTTGTGTTATGTGTGTACTGAGGATCAATCCCAGCTGTCAGGCTTTACAAACAGGCAGGAACCTTGAACCACTGAACAACCCCCCCTCCCCTATTTGTATATCTTCTTTGGATATTGAATAACTACTTAAACTCTTTGCCGATTTTTTTTTTGAAGCAGGGTCTCACTCTAATTCAGGCTGACCTCAAACTCAGGGCAATCCTCCTGCCTCAGCATCTCAAGAGCTGGGACTAAAGGCATGTGCTATCATGCCAGGCTCACTGTGCCTATTTATAAATTTATTTATTTGGTTTTTTATTGTTGAGGTGTAAGTGTTCTTTACATACTATAGGCACAAGACTCTTCCTGGTATACAAACTAGAATTAGTTTACAAAATATATTTACAACTGTTGGGAGTGAATCCAAGTGTAAACTGAGACCTTTCGAAGAAAAACAAGAGAATATAGCTAACCTACCTATGAACAATCTCAGCCTAGCAGATTGAAGAATAAATGTTATTTTTTAAATTTGATCCTCCTACCCCTGCCTCCCAGTGCTGGGATTAAAGGCATGCACCACCACGCTTGGAAATGAAATTTTTTTTCAGTGCTGGAAATCAAACTCAGGGCCTTGTGCTTGGTAAACAAGTGCTTTATCACTGAGTTACATCCATAGCTCTTGCTAATTTTAATGGAACACATAATCTATCCAAATAATAATCAAATTAACTAATCTTCCTGTATTACCTGTATTGATAGACGCTGTAGCATGGGTGCTACAGAAGTTTTTTTTTTTTTTTAAACAATTCACGACCCTTATGCAACTTAAGGTCACAGTAAAAGGACAAAATAATTGCACATGTAAACAAATAACTAATAAAATGAAGATCTGTGTGCGCCTTTGGATCTGAAATGTCCCCCACAGGCTCACGTAGTTGAACACATTACCCAGTTAGAGGTGCTGTCTTGGGAGGCTGTGAAGCCTTTGGGGCATGAAGCCTAGCTAGCAGATAGCCCTGCAACACTTCTGGTCTGGTCTTTCTACTTCTGGATTTTCTAAGATATGAATAGGCCATCACCACAGATTGACCCATCCGAGCCTCCATACCTTCCCTGCCAATGACAGACAGATCCCTTGAATAAATCCTTCCTCACTTAAGTTGTTTCTTTCAGGTATTCAGTTATAGTAACGAGCAAAGTAACTAACAATAGTGGCTTATAAGAAATTAGTTGGGGGGGGGGGCTGGAGAGCTGGCTCAGCAGTTAAGATGCTTGCCCTGCAAAAGCCTAAAGACCCAGGTTTGATTCCCTAATACCCAAGTAAAGCTGGATGCACACAGTGGTGCATGCATCTGGAGTTTGTTTGCAGCAGCTGGAGGCCCTGGTGCACCCTTTTCTCTCTCTCTCTCTCTCCCCTTGCAAATAAATAAATGAAAATTAAAAAAAAAGAAATTAGTGTAGGGTGCACAAAGAAGTTTCAGCATTGGAGGTGGATAGTCCTGAGACAAAGAAATTTATCTTTGAAAAGAAAGCGAGCTACTATAGCATAAATAACATATGTTAGGTTCTATCAATGGAGGAAGAATCTGGCTCACTTCCATAGATCTCAGCAGCCAGCCAATGTGAACAGCCAGAGTACAAACTGCTCTCAACGCTCCTTAGGGCTGGACTGCGAGATCTGGCCCCCAGGGACACCTCTCCAGCAGGGCTTTGCCTGCTAGAGACTCAAGTTGCAAGTTTAATCAAAATTATCTCAAGCTATGGGGTACATCCATTCACATTCAAATTACCACAAGAGACATACAGTGGTTTTTTATGATAGGGTTCATTATGACAT